>VKON01003830.1:5000-10123 GCA_009741485.1 Malurus cyaneus samueli
CGGTTCACACTGAACAGAATAGTTGGACCAAGGCAACACCATCCGGACACTCTTAATTGTTGGGATGGTCTGTATTTATTCAGAGACACTAAATTTAAATTTCTGCCCTTTTTTGATTAATTGATCTTGTACAAATTGCTTTTCTTTTTTAAGTTTTAGAATTGACTCTCTGTAAAACTGCTTGAGAAGCAAGTATGTTGCTGCACAGCTGATACACTTTTTTTTCTTTTAATGAAAAAATTATCCAGCTTTGATAAGATCTCCTTTTATGAGTGGGAGAACCTGAAGATGTTCTCATCTTTTTATAAGGGGAATGAAAAGACTGGGATCATTATTACTCTCTAGCATATGTTACTCATAAGCCAACCAAAGGTGAGTTTCTACAACACAGAAAGTTCTTTCTGGGTTGAACTGTTTAAAATTTTTCTACAGCTTGTATAGGTGCAAAAAATACATTGTACAAAAGCAAACTGATGTTTCCAAGTTAGGTAGCATCACATTAGATTGCCATTGGATGCACACTGCTTTTTTTCTCTTTATCAGCAGTATCAAAGCTGTATAAATTGCCTGTAAGGGCCATACACAACACTGATAGATGAGCAGAGAAAGACCAATGAAAAAATATGTTTAGCTTTTGACTTAAAAGCAGGAAAAAAATTACAATGTTAACCAATTCTTTTAATTAATTATTGTAATATCTTAAAATATTGGGGCAGTGAAGACATTGTGAATATTTGTAAAATAATGTCAAAGATGGGAAAAATAGTAATAAAACTTGCAGCTATGCTTAGAAAAATTGAAATTGGATCCATCAAAATGAAAGTGAGGGGCAAAATTTTTGACAGAGCCAGATGCTGCTTGTCTCTTTTTGTAAAATCTCTTCCCAGTCCAAGCATTAATGGTTTTGTTGCTACCATTAGGAAAAGTTGTGCAGTTGTGCAGTACAAAATCTTAACAGTGTTTTAAATGGCCAGTCTTTTTTTTCTTCTTTTTTTTTTCCTCTCCCTTCCTTCAAAGAGCCAGCTGTCTTTTGGAGTACTTCCTCAGGAGTTTTCTGTGAAATAGTTAAAGTGCAGTGCTTTTCTAATGCCTTACCTTCACCCAGTTGTTATCCCTCTGATTTAAATACAGGGGAGAGTTGTTTTAAGTTTCCCTAGTTGTACAGGGATATAAACAAGAGTTTGTGTTCTTGGTATTGTCCCTTATTCTTTCACTGTTGCCACACAGCCTGTTATTGAGGAAGCATAGTATGAGGCAGCTTTATTTCCTACCTTGTTAAAGAGGTGAGGCCATACTTAATAGTGTAGGCTACAAAACACTGCCTTTCTCCCCTCCCCCAAAACCCCAACCCAACAGAAGGGTGTCTGCTGAGGGGTATTTTCCTCTTATTAGATATTTTGCTTCCTAATGGTCTAGTGCAAAGTAAACATAACTTGCTTGTAGCTAGGCCCCCAGAGTGACTGACATCTGTTAACCAGCCCACTTAAAAATCTTGCCCTTTTTTGAGCTTCAGGTTAAGCAGATGACTATACTGTCTCAAACGTGAGTCTCTTAAGCTGTCCTCTCTCCACAGTCAGAGCTGAAGAGAATGGAGTGGACAGCAATCAAGGAGACAGGCCTTCAGACCATGGGAAACGTGGCCGTGGAAGAGGTGAGATGGTGGCATTGGTTTGGGACTGGCACTGCTTTCATGTCTGAAGTGGAGCTCTACCATACTTCTTTAAGTGCTTCTTCTTAAACATTATTTGGTTATCCTTTGATTCCATAAGCACTTCAGCCACCTTGAACTTGTGTACATCCCACTCCCTTATCCTTTATCATATCTTGGTCTTGGAACAACTTAAAAGAATTGACACAGGTGACTTTTATGGTAATTTCCTATGTAGCAGGCTGGTGTGCTCTGGCTGTTGAGTGCTGTTTTCCCAGATTGATTCATATCAGCCTTTTGAGAGTGGCAGTATGCTGGGCTCTGCAGGATGTACCTTGGCAACAGGAGAGCACAAGATTCCATCTGTATGGCTCTCAGGGAAGGATTTGATGTGTACTTGTGTTGTTTCTTTGGGGTGGATCTGATTGTCAGGCTTGCCTTCTGTTTTTGGTAGCCACTCAGAGAAAGTACAAGCCACCTTAGAAGCTTTTTGGTAAGAGAAGGAATTCAGCATAGAGGACTTGATGAGAAGAACTGTGGAAAAAGAATACTGCAGTCTTAGGTATGACGGTCTTATCCTGTAGAAGAGATAGGAAAGGTGTTGATTAATGGATTTGATGTGGAATCAAGGTATGTGTAGTTGATTTGATTTTCATGGGTTGAAGTGGAAAGAGCCTTGTTTCTTCTTAGAGCAGGAGGAATGAAAATGAGTAATTTGGGTACAGTGCAGATTGTGTGAGGAAGTGGGTATTAAATGAGTTAAATTGAAAAAGTGTGTAGCAGAGCTAATGTACTTAAGTAACATCTGATTGGCGAAAAATTCTGCCTTCAAAGGGTTCCTTTCTTTGGAATATTCAGTAATGAGGCATTCAAAGATGGGCACACCCAACTTCATTGTCTCCAGATCTGCATCTTGAAGGAGTGGAAACATGCAAAGACATGTAGCTTCCAAAGGGGTTGCAAGAATGTCTGGGTTGTACCTGTGAATCAGGAAATACCAAATGGTGTGTGTAGAGAGGTAGCCTTGCAGGGGAGGGTGTGATATAGTTCACAGCTACAGTTTCTTGGTTTGTTAGCACTGTTAATACATGGAATGTAAGTATTTCAGTTAATTGTTTTATAAAATAATCCTTTATACTCAAATTATAAATATAAAGGTAGGAGTTTTAAAAATTGTTGGGTGAAACTTAGAGGCTAACTTCAAATACAGTCTGTTTTTTGCTTTGTAATCTTGTGAACAATACACTGCTTTTGTTGTCAACACTGTAGCTCTCTAGATGAATATCATGTCCTAAGCCAAAACACTGACCTATCTGACTGAAGAAATAGGAACAACTTCAACCAATTTTCGTTCACTGGCTTAGTGTACAAAGTATTACTGTATCTCTCTACCAAGTATTTTGGACTGTGCATTCATGTGAGAAAAGTATCTTAATGAAATGTTTTCAACTGTCTGTGATTAACTGATTGACTTCAAGATTGCTATATTACAAGTGTGTGTATTCCGTGGCAGGAAATACCTAATTAAATTTAAATGCAAACCTCTCTTGTGGTTTTCAGCCAGGACAGTTATTTTTTTTCACAGTAGCTGTGAGGGAGCAGAGCCTGGAGCTCTCTGGGCATGTCTAGGTTGTTATTCTGTACTACTCAAATCACTCCGGGGGAGGAATCGGGATCCCCCCGACGGATGCTGACGAACCATGAACCTTGGAGGATTCGTGAGCCGTTGGTAGCTATAACCCACCCTCTCTCTCTCTCTCTTTCTTCTCTCACTTTCTATCGCAAAATATCCAAATAATTGTTCCTGATTATTTAAAGCATATATATTTGCCTCTCATTTTCTTTTGCACTCTGAATTCTAAGAACCCCGACTCAGCCCGCTTGAGTTAAGCGGATTGTGACAGCTTGCAGACCTAAATCTTTCCACTGCATCACAGATGCTTTATTTTGAGATTCAGATTTTTACACTGACAGGTTTAAATTAGGTGAACACACTTTAAGGTTAAGAAATAGGCTTAAGAACAGTAAGGGATTGCAGATTGGAAGCGCAGGCAACACCTTAGATTTGTGCTTATCTCTGACTACACAACAATCAAACAGTCCTAGTCTCTGCTTTGGAAATGCAGAGCCAGCCATCCTCCCAGCAGATGCCAAGGTGACAGAGGTTTAAGCCTTACAAAGAGATAAGGAGGCTAAGCATAGAAAACCCATATTCTAGGTATTCCATATTACCAAAACAAACACTGAAGTTATATTCAATACATTATAATATCTTTATGTTTTATATATATATTATAATTCAAATAATTTTGTCTTATTAGTTATCATAAAGCTAGAAGCACTGAATCAGTTTCATAATATAATGCATGTACTCTAGTAACCATTGTTAGAATCAGAATAACTAAGGTTGAAAAAGACTTCCAAGATTGTCCCAATGTTGTCCAGCACCAACATACCATATCCCAAGTGCCACATCACACCTTTTGAAGACTTCCACTTTCTTGTAGCAAGGGGCCCAGTATTAAAGACAGAATTTGAGGTATGCCCTCACTAGTGCCCAGTACAGGGTACAGATCACTGCCCTGGTCCTGCTGGCCACACTGTTGTGACACAGGCCAGGATGCATTGGCCTTCTTGCCACCTGGCTTTTAAGCTGCTGTCGACCAGCACCCCTAAGTCCTTTTTGGGCAGCTTTCCAGCTACTCTGCCTCAAGCCTGCAGCACTGCAGGGGGTTGGTGTGACCAAAATGCAGGACCAGCATTTGGGTTTGTTGAACTTCATACAATTGGCCTCAGCCCATTGATCCAACCTGCCCAGATCCCTCTGTAAAGCCTTTCAGCCCTCCAGCAAGAGCACACCAACTTGGTGTCATCTGCAGACTTACTGAGGTACACCCAATCCTCTCAACCAGTCATTGATAAAGATATTAAAGGACTGGCCTAAACATGAGCTCTGGGGAACACCACTAGTGAACCGCCTCTAGATGGATTTAACTCCATTCCCACGACTCTGAGCTCAGCCATCCAGCCAGTTTTCTACCCAGCTAACAGTGCAACCAGCCAAGTCATGAACAGCCAGTATCTCCAGCAGAATGTTGTGGGAAACAGTGTCAAAGGCTTTATTTAACTCCAGGCAGACAACACCCACAGCCTTTCCCTCATCCCAGGCAGGGCACCTGTCATAGAAGACAGGTTGTCAAGAGGAGCTTTAAACTCTGGCTGACTAGGCCTGATCCTGGTTCCTGCACATGATGGACACTCAAGATGATGCTTCAACTTGTTGGCACTGAGGTCAGGCTGAGGCTATCCCAGACCTACTTCCAACCCTTCTTGTGGATGGATATCACATTTGCTAAATTCTAGTCTTCAGGGACCTCCCTGGTTAGCCAGGACTGATGATAAATGATTGAAAGTGGCTTGGTGAGCATTCTGTCAGGTCCTCAGCACCCTTGGGGGAGCCATCCAGGAACTTGTG
>VKON01003830.1:11271-21415 GCA_009741485.1 Malurus cyaneus samueli
AGAAAATCTAGTTTGCTGAGCTTGTGTAAGAGACCGTACTAAAGATCCTTGACTGTCTCACTCATCGAGACTGAACACCCCAAAAAAGGAACCCCAGGGTGAAGAAAGGGGGACTCTTTTCTTAAAGGAGTCCGAGCCTGATCAAGGTGGGGCCAGATTTCCAGCTCCTAGGCTGGAAGGTACAGTGTGTCAACCATGGATGGCTGCGCTGCTCTCTGACGGAAGAGAGCGGTGCGACCCCATACTGCACACCTCAGGACAATGGACATTCTTTCCCCACCGCTCGGCCGATTTCTCCATGCTTTGCAGGTTTCCATGCTTCGCAAGTTTCCATCAGGTTTCCATGCCTCGCAACCCCCTGACTTGCTGCCACCCGCTTTCAAAAGGAGTCCGAGCCGGATCAAGGTGGGGCCAGATTTCCGGCTCATGCTTCGCAACCCCCCCGGCTTGCAGCCACCCACTTTCAAAAAGACTATAAAAAGTCTCTCCGAGAAGACCCCGATCGGGATCCCCCGACGGATGCTGGTGAACCCATGGAACCTTGGAGGATTCGTCTGAGCCGTTGGTAGCTATAACCCCACCCTCTCTCTCTCTCCTCTCTCTCACCCTCTTCTATCGCAAATATCCAAATAAATTGTTTCCTGATTATTTAAAGCATATATATTTGCCTCTCATTTTCTTTTGCACTCTGAGATTCTGATAACGAACCCTCATGACTCCCGCTTGAGTTAAGCGATTGTGACAGCTTGCAGACCTAAATCTTTCCACTGCATCACAGATGCTTTATTTTGAGATTCAGATTTTTACACTGACAGGTTTAAATTAGGTGAACACACTTTAAGGTTAAGAAATAGGCTTAAGAACAGTAAGGGATTGCAGATTGGAAGCGCAGGCAACACCTTAGATTTGTGCTTATCTCTGACTACACAACAATCAAACAGTCCTAGTCTCTGCTTTGGAAATGCAGAGCCAGCCATCCTCCCAGCAGATGCCAAGGTGACAGAGGTTTAAGCCTTACAAAGAGATAAGGAGGCTAAGCATAGAAAACCCATATTCTAGGTATTCCATATTACCAAAACAAACACTGAAGTTATATTCAATACATTATAATATCTTTATGTTAATTATATATATATTATAATTCAAATAATTTTGTCTTATTAGTTATCATAAAGCTAGAAGCACTGAATCAGTTTCATAATATAATGCATGTACTCTAGTAACCATTGTTAGAATCAGAATAACTAAGGTTGAAAAAGACTTCCAAGATTGTCCAATGTTGATCCGCACCCAACATACCATATCCCAAGTGCCACATCCACATGCCTTTTGAAGACTTCCACTTTCTTGTAGCAAGGGGCCCAGTATTAAAGACAGAATTTGAGGTATGCCCTCACTAGTGCCCAGTACAGGGTACAGATCACTGCCCTGGTCCTGCTGGCACACTGTTGTTGACACAGGCCAGGATGCCATGCTGCCTTGCCACCTGGCTCATATTCAGCTGCTGTCGACCAGCACCCCTAAGTCCTTTTTTGCTGGCAGCTTTCCAGCTACTCGCCTCAAGCCTGCAGCACTGCAGGGGGTTGGTGTGACCAAAATGCAGGACCCAGCATTTGGGTTTGTTGAACTTCATACAATTGGCCTCACCCATATCCAACCTGCCCAGATCCCTCGAAGCCTTTCAGCCCTCCAGCAGAGCAACACCAACTTGGTGTCATCTGCAGACTTACTGAGGGTACACCCAATCCTCTCAACCAGTCATGGATAAAGATATTAAACAGGACTGGCCTAAACTGATGCTGGGGAACACCACTAGTGAACCGCCTCTAGATGGATTTAACTCCATTCCCCACCGACTCTGAGCTCAGCCATCCAGCCAGTTTTCTACCCAGCTAACAGTGCAACCAGCCAAGTCATGAACAGCCAGTATCTCCAGCAGAATGTTGTGGGAAACAGTGTCAAAGGCTTTATTTAACTCCAGGCAGACAACACCCACAGCCTTCCCTCATCCCCAGGCAGGCCTGTCATAAAAGATCAGGTTGGTCAAGCAGGACCGGCCTCTACAACTTCTGGCTGACTAGGCCTGATCCCGTGGTTGTCCTGTAGATGCCACATGATGGCACTCAAGATGATCTGCTCAATGACCTTCCCTGGCACTGAGGTCAGCTGCAAGCCTACAGTTGCTCAAACTCCCACCCTTCTTGTAGTGGTATCACATTTGCTATCAGTCTTGGGACCTCCCCGTTACCAGGACTGATGATAAATGATTGAAAGTGGCTTGGTGAGCACTTCTGTCAGGTCCCTCAGCACCCTTGGGTGGAGCCCATCCAGCCCCAAGGACTTGTGTGTGTCTAAGTGGTGAGCAAGTCCTGACACTGGATTTGGGGCTTCATTCTGCTTCCCTTCCCTCTTCCAGCTCAGGGGCTGGGTACCAGAGAACAACCAGTCTTGTAATAAAAGACTGAAAAAAAGAAGGCATTGAGTACCTCAGCCTTTTCCTTATCCTTTGTCACTATGTTTTTCCCTGCACTTAATTAAGGATATTATCATGTCCCTTCTTTTGCTGCTGATATAGAAATATTTTTTATTGTCTTGTATGGCATCAGGCATATTAAGGCTTTGGCCCATCTAATTTTTTCCCTGTACAACATTATGACATCATTGTAGTCCTCACAAGTTGCCTACCCTTCTTCCAAAGGCAATTGACTCTTCCCCCCTCCCCAATTTCCAGCCAAAGCTCTCTGTTCAGCCAGGCCCGTGGTCTTCCCCAGCAGCTCATCTTTCAGCACATGGGATGGCATGCTCCTGAACCTTTAAGCATTCCTTCTTTAAGAATGTCCAACTTTCTCAGATTCCTTTGCCCTTCAGGACTGCCTCCCAAGAGAGTCCATAACCCACTCTCCTAAAAGGCTAGTGCCTATAGCATGGAGGCTGAAATACTGAGTATCAGGGTTTTTCCCCCTCACTGAACATCATATTTTCACCACAGCGTCAATCCCATTTCTTCTATTTTCAGTGCATATAATTTCTTAAAACTATATTGTTTCTACAGTGAAGCAGTAACATAATGGCCCAGAAAATCCTCCCCTATAAAGCAGCCATTAAGATAAGTCCAGCCTCAGTAAGTAGCTCAAAATAGACAATGCATTGCAAAGATATTAGCTGACCCTCTTTTTTTATCCAATGCCCAGACTCCTACATACATACACTCTGCAAGGAACATTTCTGAAAAAGGGTTCTGTAGTGATTACCAGCCACCTATTTACTTGCAGCTGAAGCACCTTATTCTGTATAACAGAAAAGACTACCAGATGAAATTACAGAAGATTTTTATTATTATTTCTAATATCCAAAGAAAGTAGGTCAGCCATCCCTGAAATACTGAGAAATAAATTACACAGCTTTATACAACTCCCTGCAGGTTTCACAGGTTTTGTCATGGTTTAAGCACAGCACCCCCTAATTTGGTGCCCCATCACCAACTTCCCTCTCCCCTTCAGTGGGAGATATAAGAGGGAGATTGTGGGTCGAGATAAGAACAATTTACTGGAAACAGCAACAAGATAAGAAAACAAACAGTAACAGCAACAATACTAATAACAAAAGTGTACAAAAAGAGGGTGATTTACATGCAAAAAAAAAAAAAAAAACAAAAAACCCCACATTCATCAACCAACCGCATTGCATAACCCCAAGACAATGAACAAAATGGTGGGGGGACACTCCATGTGCCACCTTTTTTTTCCGGACCATAAACCACACCCTCCCTCCTTCTCAGAAGTGAGATTCCCTTACTTCCACCACCACCTCCCATCGGGGTCTTCTCGGAGAGACTTTTTATAGTCTTTTTGAAAGTGGGTGGCTGCAAGCCGGGGGGGTTGCGAAGCATGAGCCGGAAATCTGGCCCCACCTTGATCCGGCTCGGACTCCTTTTGAAAGCGGGTGGCAGCAAGTCAGGGGGTTGCGAAGCATGGAAACCTGATGGAAACTTGCGAAGCATGGAAACCTGCAAAGCATGGAGAAATCGGCCGAGCGGTGGGGAAAGAATGTCCATTGTTCCATGAGGTGTGCAGTATGGGGTCGCACCGCTCTCTTTCCGTCAGAAGCAGCGCAGCCATCCATGGTTGACACACTGTACCTTCCAGCCTAGGAGCTGGAAATCTGGCCCCACCTTGATCAGGCTCGGACTCCTTTAAGCAAAGAGTCCCCCTTTCTTCACCTCGGGGTTCTCCTTTTTGGGGTGTTCAGTCTCGATGATCGTGAGACAGTCAAGGATCTTTAGTACGGTCTCTTACACAAGCTCAGCAAACTAGATTTTCTACAGAATAGGTTATTAAGTTAATGGAGTGCTTCAATCTGAGTTGTGATACTACACACCTTTCTCATGCTCCCATGTAGTGTACATTTGTTTTGTGGGAAGAATAGTTGTGTATGAGATGAACAATTCTTTCTATGCATGGATGGTACCAGACTAATTATAAGTGTTTTTAACTCCCAGTGGGTTTTAATGAAAACAAAATCTCACTGCCTGCTTGGGTTGACTTCGCTATAATTTATTCTAGAAAAGAAAAATATAAATTGAATAAGTGGTGGCTAATGTGAACCTAGTCAACTGCGGGAGATGTGGTGGAGAGCAGGAAAAACCCCCAACAGTACATAGTTGATCAGATACAATGTTAAAGGAAACAAACCCATATTTTAAGTAGTTTGTTGTTTAAAATGATGTTGGATAGGGGTAGTAGCAGCAGGAACGTTGATTAGAAACAACTTTAAACATAGTTCCCCAGTCCTGGTTGCCTGGAACAGAAATGAGTAAGCAATTCTGCCTTGATACCTTTGACAGCTGTTTGTAGATCCAAGTGTAAAAGAGTGTGAAGAAATGTTATGAGGGTTTATATGAGGCAGGACAGTGATTTTGTTATTTGCCTGATTCCATCATTTGCTTTTGTGCTTAATATGCTGATCGACTGTAAGAAAATCTATTCCTTTAGACTTGCTGGAAGATTTAATGAGCTACTGTGTCATGGTTTTACTCGGTCTGATTTTTGGTGGTAAGGGGATGGGACCAAGAAACCACAAAGATGGCTCCTGCGAGGAAGTTCTAGAAGCTTTCTCCTTCTTCTCCAGCAAAAGGAGCNATGAGCTGCTGGGGAAGACCACGGGCCTGGCTGAACAGAGAGCTTTGGCTGGAAATTGGGGGAGGGGGGGAAGAGTCAATTGCCTTTGGAAGAAGGGGTAGGCAACTTGTGAGGACTACAATGATGTCATAATGTTGTACAGGGAAAAAATTAGATGGGCCAAAGCCTTAATATGCCTGATGCCATACAAGACAATAAAAAATATTTCTATATCAGCAGCAAAAGAAGGGACAATGATAATATCCTTAATTAAGTGCAGGGAAAAACATAGTGACAAAGGATAAGGAAAAGGCTGAGGTACTCAATGCCTTCTTTTTTTCAGTCTTTTATTACAAGACTGGTTGTTCTCTGGGTACCCAGCCCCCTGAGCTGGAAGATGGAGAGAGGAAGCAGAATGAAGCCCCCACAATCCAAGGTCAGCGACTTGCTACACCACTTAGACACACACAAGTCCTTGGGGCTGGATGGGCTCCACCCAAGGGTGCTGAGGGACCTGACAGAAGTGCTCACCAAGCCACTTTCAATCATTTATCATCAGTCCTGGCTAACCAGGGAGGTCCCTGAAGACTAGAATTTAGCAAATGTGATATCCATCCACAAGAAGGGTTGGAAGTAGGATCTGGGGATCTACTGGCCTGTCAGCCTGACCTCAGTGCCAGGGAAGGTCATTGAGCAGATCATCTTGAGTGCCATCATGTGGCATCTACAGGACAACCACGGGATCAGGCCTAGTCAGCCAGAAGTTGTAGAGGCCGGTCCTGCTTGACCAACCTGATCTTCTATGACAGGCCCCCCTGCCCTGGGGATGAGGGAAAGGCTGTGGGTGTTGTCTGCCTGGAGTTAAATAAAGCCTTTGACACTGTTTCCCACAACATTCTGCTGGAGATACTGGCTGTTCATGACTTGGCTGGTTGCACTGTTAGCTGGGTAGAAAACTGGCTGGATGGCTGAGCTCAGAGTCGTGGGGAATGGAGTTAAATCCATCTAGAGGCGGTTCACTAGTGGTGTTCCCCAGCACTCAGTGTTTAGGCCAGTCCTGTTTAATATCTTTATCCATGACTGGTTGAGAGGATTGGGTGTACCCTCAGTAAGTCTGCAGATGACACCAAGTTGGTGTTGCTCTGCTGGAGGGCTGAAAGGCTTTACAGAGGGATCTGGGCAGGTTGGATCAATGGGCTGAGGCCAATTGTATGAAGTTCAACAAACCCAAATGCTGGGTCCTGCATTTTGGTCACACCAACCCCCTGCAGTGCTGCAGGCTTGAGGCAGAGTAGCTGGAAAGCTGCCCAGCAAAAAAGGACTTAGGGGTGCTGGTCGACAGCAGCTGAATATGAGCCCAGGTGGGCAAGAAGGCTAATGGCATCCTGGCCCAGCTTCTTTAAGCATCCACTTTTCAGAGTGGGGCGGGGCACTCTTTCCCTCCTGCAGAACAAATTCTTAGCATCAACTCTCTTCAAACGTCATGGGGGAGCCAAGCCCTCCCTCTTTTTGGCTCCTGATCAGTTCAGTCCATCTCAAAGGCCAGGGTTTTTTTTTTTCACTCAGAGCAAGGTTGCTCTCTTTTTCTATACAGGTCTCTCATTGTAGAAATAATCCTTTTGAGAACAGCTTGTTTTCTCCATGTTTGAGAACCACAGCACAGCACACACTACTTATCTCTCTCTTACTGTGTCTTGGTCTCCATTTTTTTCTTACATCTCCTCACCCTCCGCTCTGTTTTTCCCCAGTGCATGATACTAACAACCAAAAAACTACATGGCGGCCGCCCTATCTTGTTTTGAATTCTTCTTAATACAAGACCATACGTCATCACAGAGGTGAATACTGTGCAATTGCCAGGCCTGATGGGCAGCTGTCCATCAACCTCAGGCCATATGGATTGGCTAAACCAGGGGGAGGCTCCTTTGCTGGAGAAGAAGGAGAAAGCTTCTAGAACTTCCCCAGGAGCATCTTGTGGTTTCTTGGTCCCATCCCCTTACCACCAAAAACCAGACGAGTAAAACCATGACACAGTAGCTCATAAATCTTCCAGCAAGTCTAAAGGAATAGATTTTCTTACAGTCGATCAGCATATTAAGCACAAAAGCAAATGATGGAATCAGGCAAATAACAAAATCACTGTCCTGCCTCATATAAACCCTCATAACATTTCTTCACACTCTTTTACACTTGGATCTACAAACAGCTGTCAAAGGTATCAAGGCAGAATTGCTTACTCATTTCTGTTCCAGGCAACCAGGACTGGGGAACTATGTTTAAAGTTGTTTCTAATCAACGTTCCTGCTGCTACTACCCCTATCCAACATCATTTTAAACAACAAACTACTTAAAATATGGGTTTGTTTCCTTTAACATTGTATCTGATCAACTATGTACTGTTGGGGGTTTTTCCTGCTCTCCACCACATCTCCCGCAGTTGACTAGGTTCACATTAGCCACCACTTATTCAATTTATATTTTTCTTTTCTAGAATAAATTATAGCGAAGTCAACCCAAGCAGGCAGTGAGATTTTGTTTTCATTAAAACCCACTGGGAGTTAAAAACACTTATAATTAGTCTGGTACCATCCATGCATAGAAAGAATTGTTCATCTCATACACAACTATTCTTCCCACAAAACAAATGTACACTACATGGGAGCATGAGAAAGGTGTGTAGTATCACAACTCAGATTGAAGCACTCCATTAACTTAATAACCTATTCTGTAGAAAATCTAGTTTGCTGAGCTTGTGTAAGAGACCGTACTAAAGATCCTTGACTGTCTCACGATCATCGAGACTGAACACCCCAAAAAGGAGAACCCCGAGGTGAAGAAAGGGGGACTCTTTGCTTAAAGGAGTCCGAGCCTGATCAAGGTGGGGCCAGATTTCCAGCTCCTAGGCTGGAAGGTACAGTGTGTAAACATGGATGGTTGCCCTGTTCCTGAGGAAGGGAGAGACGTACACCCATCTGCACACTCATGAACAATGGACATTTTTCCCCACCCTGGCGATTTCTCCATGCTTTGCAGGTTTCCATGCTTCGCAAGTTTCCATCAGGTTTCCATGCTCGCAACCCCCTGACTTGCTGCCACCGCTTTCAAAAGGAGTCCGAGCCGGATCAAGGTGGGGCCAGATTTCGGCTCATGCTTCGCAACCCCCCCGGCTTGCAGCCACCCACTTTCAAAAAGACATAAAAAGTCTCTCCGAGAAGACCCCATGGGATCCCCCCAACGGATGCTGGAACCATGGAACCTTGGAGGATTCGTCTGAGCCGTTGGTAGCTATAACCCACCCTCTCTCTCTCTCTCTTTCTTCTCTCACTTTCTATCGCAAAATATCCAAATAATTGTTCCTGATTATTTAAACATATATATTTGCCTCTCATTTTCTTTTGCACTCTGAGATTCTGAACCACATACATGACTCGCTTGAGTTAAGCGGATTGTGACAGCTTGCAGACCTAAATCTTTCCACTGCATCACAGATGCTTTATTTTGAGATTCAGATTTTTACACTGACAGGTTTAAATTAGGTGAACACACTTTAAGGTTAAGAAATAGGCTTAAGAACAGTAAGGGATTGCAGATTGGAAGCGCAGGCAACACCTTAGATTTGTGCTTATCTCTGACTACACAACAATCAAACAGTCCTAGTCTCTGCTTTGGAAATGCAGAGCCAGCCATCCTCCCAGCAGATGCCAAGGTGACAGAGGTTTAAGCCTTACAAAGAGATAAGGAGGCTAAGCATAGAAAACCCATATTCTAGGTATTCCATATTACCAAAACAAACACTGAAGTTATATTCAATACATTATAATATCTTTATGTTTTATATATATATTATAATTCAAATAATTTTGTCTTATTAGTTATCATAAAGCTAGAAGCACTGAATCAGTTTCATAATATAATGCATGTACTCTAGTAACCATTGTTAGAATCAGAATAACTAAGGTTGAAAAAGACTTCCAAGATTGTCCAATGTTGTCCAGCACCAACATACCATATCCCCAAGTGCCACATCCACATGCCTTTTGAAGACTTCCACTTTCTTGTAGCAAGGGGCCCAGTATTAAAGACAGAATTTGAGGTATGCCCTCACTAGTGCCCAGTACAGGGTACAGATCACTGCCCTGGTCCTGCTGGCCACACTGTTGTTGACACAGGCCAGGATGCATTGGCCTTCTTGCCACCTGGGCTCATTTAGCTGCTGTCGACCAGCACCCCTAGTCCTTTTTGGGCAGCTTTCCAGCTACTCTGCCTCAAGCCTGCAGCACTGCAGGGGGTTGGTGTGACCAAAATGCAGACCCAGCATTTGGGTTTGTTGAACTTCATACAATTGGCCTCAGCCCATTGATCCAACCTGCCCAGATCCCTCTGTAAAGCCTTTCAGCCCTCCAGCAGAGCAACACCAACTTGGTGTCATCTGCAGACTTACTGAGGTACACCCAATCCTCTCAACCAGTCATTGATAAAGATATTAAAGGACTGGCCAAACATGAGTGCTGGGGAACACCACTAGTGAACCGCCTCTAGATGGATTTAACTCCATTCCCCACGACTCTGAGCTCAGCCATCCAGCCAGTTTTCTACCCAGCTAACAGTGCAACCAGCCAAGTCATGAACAGCCAGTATCTCCAGCAGAATGTTGTGGGAAACAGTGTCAAAGGCTTTATTTAACTCCAGGCAGACAACACCCACAGCCTTTCCCTCATCCCAGGCAGGGCCTGTCATAGAAGACAGGTTGTCAAGAGGAGCTTAAACTCTGGCTGATAGCCTGATTCCTGGTTCCTGCACTGATGGGACACTCAAGATGATGCTTCTAACTTTTGGCACTGAGGTCAGGCTGAGGCTAGTCCCCAGACCTACTTCCAACCCTTCTTGTGGATGGATATCACATTTGCTAAATTCTAGTCTTCAGGGACCTCCCTGGTTACCAGGACTGATGATAAATGATTGAAAGTGGCTTGGTGAGCTTCTGTCAGGTCCTCAGCACCCTTGGGGGAGCCATCCAGGAACTTGTG
>VKON01003830.1:33249-47846 GCA_009741485.1 Malurus cyaneus samueli
AGCAGGGGAAGGACTCCTTTACCTGAAGAGGAAGCAGCGACAGAAACAACATGTGATGAACTGTCTGTAACCTCCATTCCTCATCTCACTGCACTGTTGGGGGAGAGGGGGTAGAAAATCGGGAATAAAGTTAAACCTGGGAAGGAGGGGGGAGTGTGAGGGGAAGGTGTTTTTAAGATTCGTTTTACTTCTCATTTTTTTACTCTGATTTTGATTGGTAATAAATTCAATTAATTTCTCCAAGGCAGGTTTGTTTAGTCTGTGATGGTAATTGGTGAGTGAACCTCTCCCCTGTCCATTTGTGGAGAGGAGTAATAAGAGCAGCTTTGGTGGGCACCTGACCTCCAGCCAAGGTCAAACCACCACAGTATTTTAAAAGTCCAGGAACGTCTTTAAAACATGGTTAGTGAACTAGGGCAAAGAGAAGAACAAGGGGTGAGGGGAAGAAAAGGAAAGTCATTAAAATAGGAACTTTCTAAACTGAATTTACCATGTCTTAGAGCTACTGTTTATTCAGTTTAGATGGTCCCCTCAAAATAAGGGGTAATTTTGATCCAAATTTGAAGCCTTTCATAGGTAATTTTGATGTTTGGACAACCAGTGTATCAGTGACTTAGGGTTATAACTTTTGTGCTCTGGTAAGCTTGTAGTTGTTAAGTGACTTTTTATAACTATATAATTTTGTCATTAAAATAAACGTCACTTTGTTCTCAGTCAGCAACTCTTGTAATACCAGATAATATACATATTCTTCCTCAAAGAAACCCCCAACAAACGGAAAAAACCTCAGATATTGAGGTTATAAAAAATAAAAAAAAATCCACCAAAGCTATGTAGAAATATGCCACATGTAAGAAATAGTTTCTAACAGTTTTCATAGACATGTGCTTCATGGATGGTTAAGTAATACAAAAATTTTCATGCTTTCTTGGCACTATGCAACATGCAAAAATAAAGCCATTCACTATATTAAGAAGCTTGTAAACTGAGGTTGGTAACCAAATTTGGAGGCAACAAATAATTGTTGTTAAGATATAAATTCATATTCTTGTGGGTGATAACAAGGAAGTTTTAGTAATTTGAATTGGATAATTTTCATGTCAGTAGTTATGCTTAAAGAGGAAACAGAAGGAATGTGTTGGAACAGGTTGGTGAAAGCACAGGAAGGTAGGGGTGGGCTGAGTCAGAGAAGGAAGCAAATGGAATATTTAAACTTTCTTCTCACAGATAAGAAGTGATAGAATTTTTTGAGAGATCAAGGTATGCAGGGAGGCTGGAATTTTAAAGCATGTAGGCAAGAGGGAAAAATTAAATTAAATTTTGAACAATGTTTAATGATTTGGCAATAGCAGTCTCGTGGGATGATTCTTTAGGTAAAGTCTTTTTCTTGGCATTTGGAGCTATTTCACTAGATACAGAAAAGATAGCAAAGAATTGCCAGTCCTACTGAAACACGAAGTCTTAGATGAACTGTGGCTTACTTGCACGTGTTAGGGAAATTTGGGAAGTAAATGATATTTAACCACAGTACTTTTTTTTCTTCAACCATAATATTTTCTAATGTGATAGACTAGCAATTGGTGGCTCCTCTGCTGTTGCTGTTAAATGGTGTTTTCTCTCCTAGGGTTTGGACGTGTCAGAGGGAGAGGAGCAGGGAGGTTTTCAGCCCAAGGCATGGGGTAAGAAACATGCAGAGCACAGATTTTGGCAAGGATCAAACTCACTGGCAATATTAATTGACAGTGTTGCCACTGTGTGTCTTAATATTGCTGTATGTTTGATAAACCTATATAGATACAAAAATTCAAAATGTCTTAGATTATTAATAGATTATTTTTGTCCTAAACCAGTATTTCTAATGAGACAGACATATACAAACCTAATGTAAATTCACTCAATGTTAATATCTCAAACTTGGGGAACCCATTTGTTCCTATCAGTAGCAGCCATCAGTAGTGTCTTAGAGGCTGAAAGTTTTGTGTGGTGCATATAGTTCTAGGTCAATTTTAAAAATGATTTGTTTCAGTGTAATGTAGAACTTTCAAGTTCTATATAAAACCAAAAAGACTAGTGCTTCTAAACTTTATCCCGTTTTTGAGGTTTCATGCTTTAGCTGTTTGGACATACATTGACCCTAAAACAAAATCAAAATAAGTTACTCAGCAGCTCTAAAGTTTGTTCTCAGTTTTGGTGGAATAACTTGCTTCATGAAGTGTAGCCTTCACTACTTTCACTCAGTGTTTGCCTTTAATGACATTTCATGTAGCATCAGAGATGTCATGATGAACAGAAGATTCATTCTCCTTTTCTAATAATTCTTGTTCATACTTGTAGATGATAAACTGAAAAGAGGTTTCTCTTCAATGATCCTTTTTCACCTTTTAGCTTCATCTGTGTGTTTTGGCATTGGTGTTAAGAGTGCATTCTGAAATGGTCTTACTGATGTTCCAACTCCTGTCCTGCACAGGTCTGGTGCTCTGAAAGGACATGATACTGGTTTCTCATCAGTAAGCCACCTTCTGAGAAACTATCAGCTGTGAGAGGCTTATCATTGTGCATATAAACTAATGCTTTATAAGACTGCAGGAGTAGGTATGCTGTTAACTGCTATTTCAGGAATTGTTGGTTTGGTTCAGTTTCTCTACAGTATTTTTTTTCGGTCTCTTCACTTTTTTTTCTCCTCTTTTCTCCCTCTTTTATCTGTGTCTGCTCATAGAGGAAAAATTTTTGAAACCAAAACTATCAATGTAGATGATATGGAAATCAAGAAGTTAAATCTAATGCAACTTCAGATAAAAATGATGACATTTATGTTCACTGAATGACACATGTGTTCTCTTCCATTTTTAAACTTAAAACTCTAGGACATTTAACCCTGCAGACTATATGGACTCTTCTGCCACTGATGGCTTTGGGACAAAATCAGAGCTTTGGGAGACTGGTCAGAATGATGCAGATGATGGAACTGGTAAGATGCTTCAAGAAGTGGAAGAATTGAAGACCTGTAGCAAATTGCAGTTGAAATAACCATTCTGTTAGTGTTCTGTTAACTTCTGAAAATGTGAATACATTTCACGACACAGATATTAGTTCATTTTTATAGCTTAATTGCTACTAATGTGCAGAGCACATGCTGTAGCCTGTCTTGTTAGAATGAAGGGAAGGCAATTTGCAACAAACCCTTGAGAGACAAAGGGATTTGAAGAGTTATTGGAAGAGCCTTGTATGTGAAGAACTGTGTTAAAGGAGAAGCCAATGCCTGAGCATTCTCATACCATTCAAGGAGTCACACACACACCACCTGAGACTTTAATTGCTTAGACCAGAGTCCTTTCGAAGTGGGCAGCTCCAGTGAGCCAATGGGTGCCCCTTTCGACTCCTTGCTAACACACATTTGCTCTCAGGCATGCTTCTTCGTTCTTCAGGCTCAATCCTAGGTTTCTTACAGCAGAGTCTCAGGCATCTGATTTTATAAAAATAAATAATTTAAGAGTGGGACAGCAGCAGGTCAACTCAACCCAGGTGCTTCTGGAGAGGGACCCTGTCTCGGTTTGAGACAATGTTTTCAGAGAGAAATGTTACGAGATAAACGTTTTCTCTGAAGTGAAAAAAGTTTGATAATTTTTTTTACGAATATGAAACAGATGTTTGGGCGAATGTGAAGAGAAAAATAGTTTATTAACAAAACAAGGCACCCACAGGACACAGATAAAAAAGGAAATAAGTAACTGTTAGATATTTAAAAGTCCAGGAATGCACACCGCCCCCTCCCCCCACAGCCACTCGGCACGTGGTGCAGAGAAAGATGGTGCGGCTCTTGTCCTGGGGAAAAAAAGAAACAAAAGAAAAAGTCCACATGGCCGCTCGGGCAACAGTGGGAACCTGGTGGTAGTCCTCTCCTCACTGTGGATGAAACAGAGGGCTCGGTGTGCTTTTCTCTCACTGGCTTGGCTCCTCCGGAGTCCGGGACGAGACAGAGCAGCGCCCACGGCTTGTCTCCGCCGGCCGCTGGCTGATCAGCGCTTGCCTCCCAGTTTTTGGACTGAAGCCCTGCCGAATTGCTCCAGAAGAAAATCACAGGAGCCACAGAGGGGGTGACAGTCCAGGGAGAGCTGTTTGCCCAAGCTAACAAACCCGAGGTAGCTAAGCGGCAACAACGTAACTTCTCCACATGCAGCGAGCTGAACTCTCACTGCCACAGCTGAGCTCCCAACAGCCAGCGCAAGAGGCAGCCCCGGCTTTTAACTGCCTGCGCTGCCTTCCCAGCAGTCCCTGCCCCTTCTTCTGAGTCGCATTTAAAGGCACAAGCACATTTTGGGCATGCAAGCTGACAGAATATAGGAATAGAGTGTTATCATAAAATCAACCCAAGACAGACCCCAAACAAAGAAAACCCTAGACTTTTATGCCCTTGCAGTCTATGCACACATTCTTCATCCATTCTTCATGGACCTTGCACACACCTCTTGGTCCAATGGTGATTTTTGGTCTGGGGTCTTATAACCCCTTATTGTATTCTTTCTCTGTGTTCACACAGACAGGCTGCTAACTGTTCTTATCTTGTTGAGTTGCAGCTTCTGCTGATGGCTGTAGCCTTTTTATCTTCTGGGTTGTACTTCTTGTGCACCAGTTCAGTTGGCAGAGCATGGAAAACTGAGAAGTCTGATTTAGAGTGAGCACTACGTAGCAACAACTAAAACATCAGTGTGTTATCAACATTATTCTCATACTGAATCCAAAATACAGCACTGTACCAGCTACTGAGAAGAAAATTAGGTCTATTCTAGTTGAAAGTATATCTTGGTGAAAGTGAATTTTTTTGCATGTCACTAACATATATTCTATTTACTTGAAATCCAGTGTCCAACCATACATAACAACTGCAATTGAATGCTAAACAACAGTTAGAAGCATTGGGACAATGAACTTTCCTCTTGCTGATTATCTCTATCAAATTTAGATTTTGAGCTGTATCTGATTTGCAAAAAGGGAGCTCTTTCATTAGGTTTTCCAAGGGTTGGATCACTCATCCCATTAAAGTCTATGTCACATACCTCCCCTTTAGTCTTGTTAACTTTATACCACAGTGAGTCATCCATTGACTTTATACTTAGCCATGCAGTTGTGGTCCTCTGGGTTAACAGCACCAAGAGTAGTGAGATGCTCCACTTCATGTCTTTGGTGTATAGGTTCTTTCCAATGCAGATATTTGTTAGCTTGTTGGTTATTCATTGCTCATTTTACATGAGAATGGTATATCAAATTTTCTTTTCCTAAAACTTTAAAATCAAAATTAGAACACAATAAGACAGTATATGACCTCTCCCATTTGGGTTCTAATTTGGATTTTTGTAAAAATACCTTAATTTACACTTCCATCTCCAGGTTGTACATAAGGTACCTGTATTTCAGGTGGTGTGGACTGACACAATTGAACATACTTCCTTTTTTTTTTTTTCTCAAACCCCTTTTGCATATATGTAACATACTCTGCCTAGTACTTTAGAACTTGTGACAAAATGAAAATGTCAATGACCAGCTGGAGTGCATGGGGCTCCACCTGGAAATGGATGAAGAGCTGAACGAGAGTTTATGGGTCAGGATTAAAGGCAGAGAAGGGACAGGTGACATTCTAGTGGGGGGTCTGCAACAGGCTGCTAAATCAGGAAGACCAAACTGATAAGGCCCTCTACAGACAGGTAGAAGTGGCTTCAAGTTTTCAAGCCCTGGTCCTCATGGGAGGGAGTGACTTCAACCACCCCAATATCTACTGGATAGGACAACACCACAGCAGGGCACGAGCAATCCAAGAGTTTACAGGAATATGTTTATGACAATTTCCTTCACCAAATGATAGAGGAGTCAACAAGGAGAGGTGCTATGTTGGACCTTGTTCTTGCCAACAAGAAGGGGCTGGTGGAGAATGTGAAGCCTGGGCTGCAGTGACCATGAAATGGTGGAGTTTGAGATCCTTAGAGAAGCAAGGAGAATGTACAACAAGCTCACTGCCCTGGACTTCAGGAGAGCAGACTTTGGCCTCCCTGGGGATCTCTTTGGTAGAGTCTCATGGGATAAAGCCCTGGAAGGAAGAGTGGTACAAGAGAGCTGTTTGACATTCAAGGATTGTCTCCTCCAAGCTCAGAAGCAATGCATCCCTACAAAGAGGAAGTCATGCAAAAATGCCAGAAGACACCTGTATGGATGAACAAGGTGCTCCTGGTTAAACTCAAACAGAAAAGGGAAGGCTGCAGAGGGTGGAAGCAAGGACACGTAACCTGGGAGCAATATGGATTGTATGAGCAGCCCGGAATCAGGTTAGGAAAGCTAAAGCTCCAATAGAACTAAACCTGGCCAGGGATGCCAAGGGCAACAAAAAAAGCTTCTGTGGGTAAATTGGTGATAAAAGGAAGACTAAGGAAAATGTGGGCCCTCTCCCAAAGGACAGGGGAGACCTGGTTATCCAGTTCATGGAGAAGGTTGAGGTACTCAACAACTTTTATGCCTCAGTCTTCACCAGCAAGTGTTCCAGCCACACCACCCAGAAGGCAAAGGCAGGGAATGGGAAAATGAGGAACTGCCTGCTAGAGGAGAAGATTGGGTTTGAGACGATTTAAGGAACCTGGAGGTGCACAAGTTCATATGCACTGGAAAAGGGGAAATATAACCCCCATTTTTAAAAAGGGAGATAAGGAAGACCCAGGAACCTACAAATCAGTCAGTCTCACCTCAGTGCCTGGCAAGATCATGGACCAGGTCCTCCTGGAAACTATGCTAAGGCATAAGGAAAATAAGGAGGTAATTGGTGACAGCCAACATAGCTTCACCAAGGATGAATCATGCCTGACAAATTTGGTGGCCTTCTATGACAGGGTTTACAGATGTGGTGGATAAGAGAAGAGCGACTGACATCATCTACCTGGACTTGTGAAAAGCGTTTGTCACTGTCCCGCGTGACATCCTTGCCTCTAAACTGGAGAGACATGGATTTGATGGGTGCACCACATGGTCCATAAGGAATTGGCTGGACAGACACACTCAAAGAGTTGCAGTCGAGGGCTCAATGTCCAGGTGGAGACCAGTGATGAGTGGTGTTCCTCAGGGATCGGTATTGGGACCGGTACTGTTTAACATCCTTGTTGGTGAGATGGACAGGGGAATTGAGCGTACGCTCAGCAAGTTTTCTGATGAGACCAAGCTGTGTGGTGCCGTTGACACGCTGGAAGGAAGGGATGCCATCCAGAGGGACCTTGACAGGTGGGCCTGTGCAAACCTCATGAAATTCAACGAGGCCAAGTGCAAGGTCCTGCACCTGGGTCAGGGAAATCCCAAGCACAAATACAAGGTGGGTGGAGAATGGATTGAGAGTAGCCCTGGGGAGAAGGACTTAGGAAAATTGGTAGATGAAAAAATGAATATTTGTTATAGTCCCAGTTTGGATTATTTGCTGCCCAGGGGTTTCTGTCACATCTTGCCTGTTGAGCCAATTCAGCATCCTTATTATTTATTTTCTCTCTTAGCAGGTTGGAATAATTCCCTCAGCAGCTCCTCAGTATCTCCCTAGCTTGGATTGTATCCAGTTCATATATTGGAAAATAATTGAGTGCATTTCTCAGTATGCTTCATTAGTCTCAGCATTTTACTTCCCACATAAAGCCAAGTCACCAGGATTCCAAGGTAGTTTAGTAAATATTTACAGTGCAGATGGGACTCCAACTGCAGCCCTCTGTTGCATGGCAGCAGGATTAGGCAGAACGCTACAAAGTGTATGATAGAGTCCGGCAGCCAGCGGAGCAGTTAGTTGAGGCTTGTCTGGGCCAGTCGGCTCAGCTACTGCAAGCGTTACCTTTGGTGATACCTCTTTCATCTCTCACCTGACTTGGGTGTTTTCTCTCCCATGCCCAGCCATCCCAAATGTACCAGTAATCCATTTGTCCTGGGAAGGTATGTTGCAGAAAGGTAAGTCTGTGCTGGTCAAAGGTCCCTTGCGGTGGCTGCTGTTCTGCCAGGGTTCCATTTCTAGTTATAAATGGCCAGTCTTCTCGATATAAAATGTCTGTGTACTTCTTTTTGATAATTTGCTGTACCAAAATTATTTTCCAGTTTTGTAGTACCTTGGTCAAGGGCACCCCCTTTTCTGTGTTGGGTATATTTCTGTCGTGGGTTTAAACCTGATTTTTCCCAATCCGAGTCACGGCACCAAAAATGTCGTGGTTCGGACTGTGCTGAAAGCCAAAAAGCACTGCACCCACGACGTTCTCTCCCCTCCCCCCACTGGAGAGGAAGAAGGGAGAGCAAAAAGCCCAATTAACACGAAAATTTATGGCTTTCAGATAACGTAACATAATTGAGAGGAAGATACATATATGCTCCAGAGAATGGTCAGACAGGCTGAATAACTTAAGTTGCAAAATAGATTTATTACTAAAAACTACTAAGAATACTACCGCACCGGGGAGGGGAACAAAGATAGGGAAAAATTTACAAGGAGAAGAAAAATAAAACCGGACATTTTAAGACACCTGTTATCCTTTCTGGGACCCGGCCCTTTCCCAGGTCCTCCCTCTCCACCCCTCATGTCTTCCCGCACACAAAGCGGGGCAGGAATGAAAGTCTAACATAGATCAAACCACTTATTACAGTTGTTGTCCAGCATCATAGGAGAAGTGTTCTTACAGTTCCAAGCTGTGGAAGTTCTTTTTCCCAAGAAACAGTCAGTGTATAACTGCTGGTGGCGAGGGAGTATTTTTCTTTACCTCGTAGGAGAAAGGAAAGAATGTTCTTCAAGGCCAAACTGTGTTGTTTCGTCAGCGTAAGATCACTATCACAAATCTCCTGGCAGAACACAGCTTCTTCTAAGCATCACTTGCTTCAAACTAAGGCGGGGGCATCTCTCCCTTCCAGAACACATTTTCTTCTAAGCTCAACTCGCTTCAAACGTCGGGGGGGGGGGGGGGGGGCAAGCCTCCTCATTTTTTTGGCCCTGATCAGCTCAGTCCAGCTCAAAGGCCAGGTTTTTTCCTCAGAGCAAGGTCGCTCTCCTTTTCTATACAGGTCTCTCATTGTTGAAATAGTCTTTCTTGAGAACAATTATTTTCTCCATGCTTGAGAACCTCAGCAACAGCACAGCAACTCATCCCATCTTCTCCTACTGTGATCTTGGGTGTCCATTTTTTCTTCTTACATCTCCTCACCTCCTGCTCTGTTTTTCCCCAGTGCATAATACTAAAACTAAATACTAACAATCTAAAAACCACATGGTGGCCACATTCTGTCTTGTTTTGAATTCTTTCTTAAGTACAAGACAATATGTCATCACAGAGGTGTAACCAACCTGTGCAATTGGCCCAGGCCTGATGGTCAGCCTGTCCATCAACCTCAGAGCCATGATGGATTGGCTCTAAAACACAGGGGGTAGGGCTCCTTTTGCTGGAGAAGAAGGAGAAAGTTTCTAGAACTTCCTCACAGGAGCCATCTTTGTGGTTTCTTGGTCCCATCCCCCCACCACCAAAAATTGGACCAAGTAAAACCATGACAATTTCCCATCACTTATTTATCCTTGTGCGCTTTATTCTGATCAGGCCAAGCACCAGCCCTGTCTCCTTGTGCAGTTTGCACTGATCTAGCCACACACCCCTCTCTACTTTCAATAAGTCTACTAATGGAATTTTAATACTCACTCACTCTCGGGCGCTTTTCCTTCTTTTTCAGGCTCAACCCTAGGTTTCCTACAGCAGAGTCTCAGGTGTTGGATTTAATAAAAATAAGTAGTTTAATAGAGTGGTGTAGCAGCAGGTCAGCTTGAGCTGGGTGCCTCTGAATAGGCACCCAGAACAAAGAAATCCCTGGGCTTCTAATACCTTCAAAACACAGCACTGCACCAGCTACTAGGAAAATTACAGAGAAAGTGAATTCTGTTCCAGCCAAAAGCATATCTATGGTGAAAATACAGCTTGCGGGATAAGGCTCCAGCAAATCCAGCTACTCGTGCTAAGCAAGTAAAGCTAAGCAAACAGCATACTAAATCGCACAGTATTATGGCCCTAAATGACTTGTTCTTATTTAAAACTTACTTATTAAGCTAAACAACACAAATTTCTCATAAGTCCTACTAAAAGTGATTCGTCCATGCGCATTGAGCAGTAGGGTATGAATGTTTAAGTAGAAAAAGAAAAACCATTTACAAATATGAATTCACTCAGGGACACTGGGATGGCTTTGGTAGCCCCACCTGTATAAGAATGTGAGTCTCTAGGATGGAGGAGAATTCTAAGATCTGCTACCTTTGAAGAGAATTATTAATTAAAGCATGAGTAGGTAATTGAATGAAAGCCAAAAGAGCAATTGGCCTGTCTGAAGATAAAAGCAGCTGTGTGTTTTTGTATGAAGTTTCACATGTGAAGTATGCACTCCTGGCTAAAGGTAAGAGACAGACATAGTTTGGAAAGGAACTGCTTAATAGTGATCTTGTGGTGATTCAGAAATTAAGAGTGTGACCTCCTTGTCTGTGATTGGTAAAACAGGATACCTTTCTGCTTCCTGTATTCTGTTACAGGAGACACAGAAACCCTGTGTCAGGATGGAGAAATTTACGTATGTATTGTCCACACTTGGGAACCATTGAGTGATATGAGGACTTTTTTAACCCCAGCAAAGGATAATTTTTCTGATCTCTTCATTGCTGAAGCCTACTCACATGATTTTTCATCAACCTGTGTCAAGTGTGGAAGGAGAAGACTGGAGGCCAGAGTGTGCTTTGTTGGGCTCTGCTGTAAGCTGTGAGCCTTTTGAGATGCAGCTTTCTAAACTTCATATAAGCCAGTTTCCACTTAACCAAAGAGAATAACAGGCTCAGAGTTTAGGAGGGCCTATGAGGCAGCTGTTTTGACACTCTTGAGTCCCTTCTAGTCCAGTCTGGGAGAGTGGCCTTGAGTATATTAATGGCTTCTGAAAGGAAGCACTCTGGCTAAATTATGGCATCTTTCCTAGGAATTACTTTTGAAATTACTTGGTGCTATAGTGCAAACAGAAACACATCTTTTACTTGCACTGATATTAATTTTTCAAATAAGTTTAACAGATAAGTTAGAAGAATGCCTAATGACTTGTAAATTCCACCTAGGAATACTGATACTGTTGTTTGCTATATGGTAGCAGAGGTATGTTGTCACAAGTATTGCAGAAGCAATAAGGTTAGCTAAAGAAAGAAGATAGAGAAGAAAGGCATGAGGAGAGTGGACCAGAGGTAGCAAATTAACTGATTAGTTATTAATGAATGCAACTGCAAGGCTTATACGTGACTTTGACTTGTGTTTCACTTCCCAAGTGACCTCAAATGTTTTGTGACCCTTTCTGTTAACTCAGGATAACCTTCATGTGCTTCCCCTGTGGCAACCTCTGTTCCTTCTTGTAGGCATCTCCTCAGTCTTCAGTAATGGAAGAATTATGCCTAGGAATAAGTGTATCTTGGTGTTGGTAAACAGATCCCAGTAAGAGTACAAATGTGTCTGCATGAGCAGTGTGCTGCTGAGAAAACAGATTGGTGGGAATCCAAAGTGACATGTGGAACTTCTGTTTGGATGCCAAGTGCATTGTTGCTGTTAGGCTGTGCATATGTCACTGAGAACCACACTGAACTTCAGTAACACAATTTGAGGCATGTATAGAAAGTTGGGGAGCATCATACAGAGAAGGTGTGAGAAGGCATTTGGGAATTTTTCCTGTCCTTGTCAGATGAATAATTCTGCAAAAGCTTCGAGAGTTTTATTGGTAAAGTACACATTTGGCTTGGAAATTGGTGTGTTAGTCCCTGATCTATATAAGCACACGCCAGTGGGTTTTGGATAAAGGGGTAGGATGAAATGGAAGAGAGAAAGAGAGATGAATTAAAGAGGGGAAAGAAAGAAAGAGAGAGAGAGAGGAATCACCAGTCACTCTGGGCCTTGTGGGGGTGCCTTTTGATAGATAAGTTTTCTTCACCCTGGAAATAGTTTCTTGTTTCTATGCAAATCAGTTCTCATGCACAGCCTGTTCTTCTAGACCTTTCTGGAAATGGATCAGAGGGCTTCTGGGGGTCTTTGGTGGTGTTGATTCCCCTCTCCCCCTCGTCCATGCCCACTTCTCAATCTCATTCTTGCACTGGACTGTGCTGTGCTTACCTCCAGGAACTAGAACAAGGATGTTTGTCCCCAAAAAGTGCTGTCCTACCTCCATATGGCCCCTTCTCCAGCCACATCCTCTTCTTTCTCACAGCGTGTTGTTACCAACAATCCTTGGTTGGTTCCACAGACATCAGGCTATTGGTGTTTGAAGCACACACATTAGCCCCTTATCTTCCATGCTTCTACATCTCTATATATGACTATAGGGAGAATGTTTTGTTTTAGTGTTTCTTCTTTAGACAAGCTGTAGGAATGTCAGAAATAAGTCCCTGAGCCAAAAAGACTTCTCGAAAAAGAGTAGATTTAAAAATTGAATAATTTTATCTTGTCCAAGTGGTAAACACTTTCATCCTTGTGATGGAAAGTATCTGGGGAGTTATTAGAGGATGCTGCAGCTGAGGTAGTAGTTTTAAAATAGAAGAGAGTGCTGAGAAGGAAGATGGAAACAGAGGTAAGAGGAAGGAGTGGCAGACAAGATGTGGGACTAGAACCAGGTTGTACAAATTTGAGTTGTTGATTTGGCTTATTAATCACAAGTATTAGTTTTAATTTTTTCCCCTTAATTTACGGTGATGTTATGTTAGTTACAAATCAACAGACTCAGTAATAATTATGTTACCAATGTGGAGTTACTAAAGATGTGAATGTGGGCGGTGTTTATGTATGGAAACCCATATAGCCTGCAGTGGGCTTGCAAAGGATTTCAGATAAGTCTATATAGAGAGAGGAAGGGCAGGATGTAAATCCCTATATTTATTCCTTATTATTCAGTCCTATTTCTTCTTTAATCTTAAAAAAAAAGCCCCACATACTGGCTACATGGAGAATTAGTATCTTACATCTCCAGTTACATTAAAAAGGAGGTAACTGGGTAACTACCTGGGGAAACAAAACCAATTTTGCATATTAAAATGTTTTCTAAAGACATCATGCAAATATAAACTCTGTGGAATTTTGAGTATTTACTAAATATTTCCTCTTTAAGCCAGTGCTGGGAAATGATCAACATCAACATTTTCAATTAAAAATAAATACACTATTTGTTTCCAAAATGTACTTGCCCCCATACCTTCTCTGAAAACACTCTAACACCTCTTGTCCTGAATTGTTCCAGGTGCCAGAGGAATTACAATAGCCTGAATGGAAGGTGTTTCTAGGTGCATCATTGTGTAATCCTATAGAAAAGCTAGCTGGTTCCATGGAGGTAAAATTTAGTATTGTTGGCTGAAATAAAAAAAAAAAGAGAGTAAAGGGCAAATCTTTAATGTTTCATAATGTTTAAGTGTGATTGTATTTCAAATAATTCAGCATTGGGTTTTCTATATCCTAATTTTTATAGAAGTAATGTACAACTGAAAGGTAAAGAGAAGGGACAGGTAGGAGGAAACAAAACAACCAGTCCTTATTCAAAAGGGAATAAACTTCAGCAGCATGATTGATATTTTCTTACAGGCATGCTGAGTGTTCAGTCTCAGCCTTTTTTGTAATGTATAAGTCCATGGGAGATCCTGAACCTCAAATCACAACAGTTCTTATAGATAAATTATGTTGGAGGTGGTCACTTCTCAAAGTAAGTTATAAAAAATGGTATTCTGGTAATTTAATGATACTTCTATTTTGATAGTTTCATAAATTTAACAGAAAAACTTCATTTGTTATTATCTTGGTTATGAACTGTGAAACTGAAGAACAACATGAAAGAAAAAAACCCTATAGTGTAACTGTCTAAGGGGAAAAAGGGAATTGTGTAGCTTAGAAGTTACAAGGAAGGTGGTTTTTTTTAGGACTGCTGCAAAAGTCAGAAGGAACATTTTAGGAAACTTTCAGGTAATTCTAGAATGTGAATGTAATCCAGAAGGAAAGGATTATTACATAAGTTTTGCATAGACCAAAATAAAACTAATTTTAGGCTAATATCTATGGTTGATTATTAAAAAAAAAATCAAATAGTGTGACAGGAAGTGAGGAATTGGAGAGAAATAGCTGAAGAGTTACCAAAAATATGTAGTATACTTTTTATTGGCTTTATAACTTTTAAAACTAGACTTGTTACTAAGGGAAACAGGAAAGAGTCACAGATAGTCATCTAGGCTGAATTGCTATGACAAGGATCCTTGAAAACACATAGCATAATTTCAGTGCAAACCAGAGAATTCTTAAATTGTGATGTTTTGTAAGGCTTAGGGGAAAGGCTTAGAAGAGGATATATGGAGTTTTAATAATGCCAAGGTGGATTTTGGACTAAAAGGAAATTGCACTTGTGGCAAGATCAGACTTTGAATCCCATCAGTAGGAGGAAGGCATTAGCAAACTAGATTTAATGCAGAGAAGAGTAGTGAAATAACTGAAACTGGAAGGATTGCGTCGGAAAGGTAGAGTGTTAATAAATGATAGTAATAAACTTAGCAGCTTGAGTAAACTAATAGAAGGGTGATGGGT
>VKON01003830.1:57560-67711 GCA_009741485.1 Malurus cyaneus samueli
AAGTAATTCACTCCCAGCAGAGCCATCGGTAGTTGTCTATATACAATGAGTTGGAATAATAAGATCACTGCGATAAAATTTGTGAGAAATAAAAAAAAAAAAAAATTGGAATGGCCATTAAAAAGTAAGCCCAGCCAGTCATAGAGAAATCTGAACCTCTGCTAGACTTGATATGTTCAAATGAAAAATACTTTAATATAGCCCAAGTGCCCATTTGTTTTATAAGAATAAAGGCACACCTCCAGAACAAAGGGCTGGTGTCTGGAAAGCAGGAACTGAAAAAAAATTCAGCATTGTAGCAGATGATGAAAAAAGAACAGCTCAGCATGATCTCCTAAAGGGCTGTTGCTGTGGCAAAAAAAAACCAGAAACAACCCTATTGTAATCTTTTTGCCTGTAGGCCTGTCTCTTAATCATTCTTGATTTCTATTTCTGTATGTGGACTCTCCTGAACTTGCTTCTGAAATACTCCATCCAATTATTCATTGCTTTTACAAAACAAAAAATGTTGAAAATAGCTGAAAATATTTACTGATAGTATTGGTGTTTGAGAGTGAGATTTTTAGTTTACTGAATCTGAAAAGGTTACTTTATTAACATATAATGGGTTCTTGTTTTAGTCTAGCAAAAAAAGGCATAATATGAACCTGTGGCTGGAAAATGGAGCCATGCATTTAAATGTTTTATAAACAGTTCTAGCAGCATGACTAATGATTGAAACAACCAAAGAAGCTGATGTATATGTTGTCTGCAGGTAAAGACCAGGTCTTTTTTTAAAGAATATTTTTGTTTAAATGTGGTGTCCTCTAGTGAAGTAGAAGTTAGGTGCAGGTGAGTTTAATTTCATGTTGTTTGACCTGAGAACAATTTGATTTCTGTGATCTAATAGTCCTGTCTGTCTGGTATTTCTCTTTAGTAGTGAGTATTGAGCAAGTATAGTATGTTGTCAGTGTGCTATTAAATAGAGGAAACTCTTTGCAGTGAAAATCTGAGGTTGTATGGACAATGAAGGACCAGAGAAATATTGAGGTACTGTAGATGGCTTTGGGTTTTCCTCTTAAAATTGTGATCATATTCTCCTGACTAAATAAAATTAAGTCTAACTACAGAAGCTGTCAGAAGGGAAGAAATAGAATACATGCAAATTGCTGGAAAGTGGGTGAAGGCAAACATTTTCTGCATAATAATGGTAGTTTTCGTTTTTCTTTGAAACAATGGCAACACTTTAAAAAATATTTTAGTGGGAGTGTTTCCTTTATCAGGAAGCAGCACAAGAACTTATTTTAATTTATTTAACTTCAGTACATCATATCAAAACACTAATAAGGTTTTGTTATTTCTGATTTGTTGCTGTTGAGTTTTTATGAGTATGCTAGAGTATATTTTCTTGTGGTCCTCACTTATCAACTGGCCATAGGAACTGGTAGCTTAGTTGTTAAATATGTTGTGTGTTTGGTGATTGGAGAATAATTTTTCTCATAGAAACAGGAGCTGAAAAGCACAGACATTTCATTGCAGATGGAGGAAATACCCATGTGAAGCTGCTGCTTGCAAATGGTTCACAACTGTTCATTCAGTTCTGGGGAAATGCCAGAGCCTCAGTGAAAGATTTGTGAGTGTAGCGTACAGTGAGCGTAAATAACTTTATTAGGAGTTGATATTACTTCTAAGAAATACTAAATACATCTGTGTAATAAAGCTTTTCAGCTGCTGCTGCACAAAACACGTGTTTGGACAAATGCTGTAATCCTAGCACTTCTTGAATTGAGGTGTTGATGAAGCATTGAGTGTTGCTGCGGGTTGAATGTACACAATGTACAAGCTGGTACGTGAATGTACTATGTGCATGGCTTGTTCCTTAAGAGACATTGTCCTTCCGTCAAGCAGCTTTGCATGTCACAAACAGGCTCCTTGGTTTGCGTTAGTTTTCAGGATTCATCAGTGTTGGCCATGTATCTCTTTGCGGTTTTGTGAGCAAGAAACTTTCGACTTACAAAGAATTTGCTATTTAACAAGAGTTGCAACCTATTCTAGTTTTTGTCATTACTGCTCCCTTGTCATATATATGCAGGAGTCTCAAATCACAGAAAGAAGAACATGTGTTCTAAAATAACATGTATGGTGGAAAGCTGACCAATAGAGAAACAGCTTTTTTAATTGAAATATGCTGAGCTGAATCTTCTTTGTTTTGGTCATACATAGAGTTGTGGGCTGCAGCATTATGTACAGGACAGAGTTGTGTTCCAGAAAGATGGATTAAATTATTAATTACAGGAAGGGAAGAATGAAGGAGGAATTTGTGCGATATTCTCTTTTTCATGAGCCAGTGTAGTGCTAGGGTAGAGCACATGATACACTTGACTTTGCCTTGAGTAGTAAGTGATTGCTTCAGTCACACCTCTGCACCTGCTTAAATCAAATGTTTCATAGAAGAATCCCAAACAGTGACCAGGTCCGGGACATACGTGCTTCATATAATAGCCCTGTGGGAGGCATGACTCATTGCCGATAGCGTCCTTTAAACTGGCTGCTAACAATTTAAAATGCATAATTCTGGAAGCTCTCAAATGTCACTTCTAAAGGATTCTTTGTGCATGTTTGAATAGTCAGTTATTCTTTAGTTAAATAAGAGCTACACAAAAGATTAGGATTTTGTGCAATTTAATTATAAATAACCATTATACAGTCATATCTCGCTGCTTTAAACAAACCTGTACGCTTAAGACTTATTCTTGTTGCAAGTATTCCTGTCAACAGAAATTAATTAGCCATAGGAATATGAGTTTTTGTACTATTTTCTAAAAAGAAAAAGTATTAAAAACCAAACAGGAAAACAACCCTACAAACCAAATCACCCCCTTTCCCAAATGCAACAAACACTCCCCTGCCCAGCTACCTGTGCAAGTATTATCTTATGTAAGAGCATGGTAGAAGTGCAATTTTGCTGTGGATAGTTTGACTTGTTATATGCATAGCAATTACAAGTTCTCTTTGTTTTCAAACTCATGCTGGCAGAGCAATTTTAAGATTAAGATGGTTTAACCCCTACAGAAGTGCCAAGAAGGAACATGAATCGGTTCCTGTACATACATGAGTGGAAGCTGCCTACTGTTGATGTGAGCTGAAATGTAAACAGAGATACATGAAATGAGTGGGAAACGGTGCAATGTGTTAGACTTCGCAACAATAATCAGAGTGCTCTACGGAATCCTAAATTAGGTCTGCACTGATGATATACCAGCTGTCACATTAATTTACTCTACTGGTATATGCAGTTAAACTATTCCCAAACTGATGTAGTTACATTAGTATACCATTCAGTGTTCAGTAGATAAAACTAACAAAACTTATAAATAAAATTGGTATGATTCTGTGGAGAAGACTTGCTGAAGTTTGACTAACATGTTTTTTTTTTAAGCAGAGATGCAGCATAATGTTTGTAATGATAATTGACTTTACTTTTATCTTAAAATGCATGACAAAGATGGAATTTTCTGAAAATGTCACAGTAGAAGTGAGCATGTGTATGATTAGAATAACTTCCTCAACACTTTTCAGCTTTCGAAACAAAAGTCTTCACTGCTTCTCCTGTTCAAAAAGAAGAATATAAGCAAAATAACCTATACGTTTAAAAATCTTCGCTTGGTGAAGCAATGCTAGCTTGCACATATAAAATGTTGACTAAAACAAGGGCAGCCTTGTCAGAGATTGTCAAGGTAGTTTCAAAATTGTGAAAGTCCTGCTTTTTTGGTTCCTGTGTTACTTGTTATTGACTACAGAAGTGGAGCACAAACTTACCAAATCCATGAACATATTACGATTCTGCACAGACTGCTTACTGGCGAACAAAGAGTGTAAGAAAACTGTGTGCTGCTGTTTAAAAGAAAGCTCTGGCTGCGTCCAAAAATGAACCCTGCCCCTTAGATGTAGAAGTATTCAGAATGGAGTGCTTTGACAAATAGTGACAGAAAAGCTTGTATTGCTTACCAGGAAACCTTCTTGCCAACACAATTACTTCCTAACTGATATATAGAGAGCGGAAAATATGGCAGTTGCTGCCTTTGGTGTCTTTGTCTTCACCAAATGGCTGGCCAATTATTGAAACACTGCCTTGCATAGCCTCAAAAGCAAATAAGGTTGTTGATGAAAACTTTTCTAGTTAGTAAGCATGAGATCTGAAAACTGGTGGCCTAAGTACACAAACCCAACAGATACTAGTGTAGTGCTATACTTCAAACATGTTCAAAATTTTCATTAATACTAGGGTGTGACCTGAGAGGAAGCGTGGTGTCAGTGGTGGTTACAGTTTACTCATTCCTTTCCTTCTTAAAGGTGATGCAGGGAGTTGGACTAGATGATTCTCCACAGCTCCCTCAACCTGTTTAATGCAAATTCTTCCAGTGGATTCCCTCAATTTTGTTAAATATTTAGTCATAGCTAAATCTGTGTATGTTTGTGTTTTTTTTTGTTTGGTTGGTTGTTTGTTACTTGTTTAAGAAAGGCTGGACATTAAAAAATCTATGCTAATCAAAGTGCTGGAAGCAGCTCTTCAGCCAAGCCGTGGTATATTTAGGATAAACTTAAATCAGAATTTTTTAGTGATTTTTTTTATGTCTGAATGCTTAACTTTTCTTGGATAAACCTATGTTAAACATGAGGTGTTAGTAAGCCGTGTTAATGTAAAGATTCAACATTCTCATCGCTTCAGGTATGTGTGGTAGAGTAATATGGATAATACTACTATATTGAGAAACTTAGCTTTTATTTCTGCTGCTCTTGGACTTCCGTACATCACATACTCAGTTGTTGCATGTAGTTATTCTTTACTGTCCGATACACCACCCATACAGAGGTAGACTTTGATCCCTGCTCTTTTTAATAGAATAGTGTGATATACAGAGAATGTGGATGGCAATATATGGAATGGGACAGGCAGAATCAGCTTAAACACAATGTATCTATGAGTTGGTCCAGTTACTGGTTTATTAAGTCAATATAGTTATTAGTGATACATGATGTTATAATTTTGATATATATTTGAATGAGAGCAAAGATAATTTATATTCTAGCTGCAGTGGTAAATTACGCTAGCAGAAATTTTTCTGGCAAAAACTTCTATTCTACTCTTTGTATGGGCAGCAAGAATATTTGAAAGATCGTTAATCATTAATAATTGTTGCTGTATGGCAGTTTTAGTATTAGTGCTTTCTCAGTTTCAGCAAGTCTAATCATAATGTTTCTCAGCCAAACTTGCTTGTGTTATAAGCATTGATTGTACAACTGCTCCAAAAGCCAAAAAACTTGACTTTACCAAGAGACAGAAGCAAACTCATTGAGACTCTCAGCCAACCTTGGCCAGCCCTAATTCTTAAAAATCTCAACACAGCACCGTATGCATCAGGAACTGCAGTCCAGTGCTGTAAACTCTTATTCTCCTCAAAGTCTGGTAAAATAGTCTTATGCTTCTAAATATTCCTAATGAGTAAATTCCAGGTTAAGTAACTTTTCCAGTACTAGTCATGAATGATCTGGTATTTATAAAATCCAGGTTGCAAATGTTGAAGGAATTCATAATTTCTTCTTATTGCACACACACACAAAATGTTTACTTTTTTCTGGTTTGCTAGTAGTGTTTCTCTCAGTCACATGAAGTTCTTGTGTTAATTTTTGATAGAGAGTGGAGATTACTACATGCATGATTTAGGGATTAACACTTGTTTATGGTGAAGAGTTTTATATGCGAAAAAACTTTGATATTATCTTGCAAACACTATATCTGACTGCTTTATTGTGGAAACTAATTATTTCTGACGTCAATTGTAGGGCTTTAAAATTGTGGCACTTGAACTTGATTCAGAGAAAACAACGTTTAGTAAATTGCTGCTATTTAAGAGCACTGATAAAAGTAATCAGTATGTTATAGTAGTGATGAAGTTGATCAGTATAACCAAGATCGTGGCTGCCAATGCGCATGATGATTTTTTTATTGTCATGAACTAAAACAAGATAGTGACCTTCAAAAACATGAGGAGGGTAGAGCACATGATACACTTGAACTTTGCTCTGAGTAGTAAGTGATTTGCTTCCAGTCAGACCCTCTGCATCCTGCTTAAATCAAATGTTTCATAGAAGAATCCCAAACAGATGACCATGTACAGGGACATACGTGCTTTCAGTATAACTGCCTGTGGGATGGCAGATGATATTGCCTCATGTCTGTGATGTCCTTTAAACTGGGCTGCTAACAATTTAAAATGCATAATTTCCTGGAAAAGCTACATTCAAATGTCACATTCTAAAGGGATTCTTTGTGCATGTTTGAATAGGTCAGTTATTCTTTAGTCTAAATAGAGAGCTACACCAAAGTAATTAAGGGCCATTTTGTGCAAATTTAATTTAAAATATAACCATATACAGTCATATCTCTGCCTTGTTAAACCAAACCTGTACGGCTTAAGACTTATTCTGGTTGCAAGTATTCCTGTCAACAGAAATTAATTAGCCATAGGAAATTGTAGTTTTTTAGCTACTATTTTTCTAAAAAGAAAAGCTATTAAAAAATCCCAAACAGGAAACAACCAACCCCTACAAACCAAAATCACCCCCTTTCCCCAAAATGCCAACCAACAGCTCCCCTGCCCAGCTACCTGTGCAAGTATCTATCTTTATTGTAAGAGCATGGTAGAAGCAGTGCAATTTTCTGCTGTGGATAGTTTGACTTGTTATACTAGTATAAGCAATTACACAGTTCTCCCTTTATTGTTTTCAAACTCATGCTGGCAGAGCAATCTGTTTAAGATTTAAGATGGTTTTAACCCCCTAGCAGAAGTGCCAAGAAGGAACCATGAATGCTAGTTCACTGTACATACCTGAGTGGAAGCCTGCCTCCACTGTTGATGTGAGCTGAAATGTAAAACAGAGATACATGAAATGAGTGGGAACGGTGCAATGTGTTAGACTTCTGCAACAAGATTTATCAGAGCTGCTCTACGGAATCCTAAATTAGGTCTGCACACTGATGATATACCAGCTGTCACATTAATTACTTTCTACTGGTATAGTTTTCAGTTAAACTATTTCCCAAACTGATGTAGTTACATTAGTATACCATTCAGTGTTCAGTAGATAAAATTTCCTAACACTTTAATTAAATTGGTACTTGATTCTGTGGAGAAGACTTTGCTGAAGTTTGACTACATGTTTTTGTCTTTTTAAGCAGAGATGCAGCATAACTGGTTGTAATGATAATTTGACTTTACTTTTATCTTAAAAGTGCATGACCAAGATGGAATTTCTGAAAATGTCACAGCACTGAAGTGTGAGCATGTGTATGATTAGAATAACTTCCTCCCCCTCACACTTTTTCAGCTTTCTGAAACAAAAGTCTTCACTGCTTCCTCTGTTCCAGCTGAGAATCATGTGACTTCTAGGCAAAGGTAAGCTCTTCTTCCACAGTTTCCCTATACCTTAAAAACTTTCTGCTTGGTGAAGCAATGCTAGCTTGCACATATAAAATGTTGACTAAAACACAGGGCAGCCTTGGTCAGAGATTGGTCAAGGTAGTTTCAAAATTGTGAAAGTCCTGCTTTTTTGGGTTCCTGTGTTACTTGTTATTGACTACAGAAGTGGAGCCAAACTTACCAAATCCATGAACATATTACTGACTTCTGCACAGACTGCTTACTGGCAGGAACAGAAGTAGCTGGTAAGAAAACTGTGCTGCTGCTGTTTAAAAGGAAGCTCTGGCTTTGCTGTCCAGAAAATGTAAACCCTGCCCCTGTAGATGTAGAAAGTATTCAGAATGGAGTGCTTTGACAAATATGTTGACAGAAAAGCTTGTATTGCTTACCAGGAAAATCACCTTCTTGCCAACACAATTACTTCCCTTAACTGATGATATAGAGAGCGGAAAATATGGCAGTTGCTGCCTTTGCTTGTCTTTGTCTTCACCAAATGGCTGGCCAATTATGTGGAATCAGCTGCCTGCATTAGCCTCAGAGAGCAGATTAAGGTTGTGTGATGAAGACTTCTGTAGTTGGATAGCATGAGATCTGAAAACTAGGTGGCCTAATGGTACCAAACACCCCGATACAGCTGTAGTGCTATACTTCAGACTGTGTCAAAATTTTCATTATAACATGGGTGTGACCTGGAGGAAGCGTGGTGTCAGTTGGCTTACAGTTTATATTCCATTCCTTTCCTTCTTAAAGGTGATATGGCAGGGGAGTTGGACTAGATGATCTCCACAGCTCCCTTTCAACCTGTTTTAATGCAAATATTCTTCCAGTGGATGTCCCTCAATTTATGTTATAAAATATTTTAGGTCATCAGCTCAAATTCTGGTGTATTGTTTTGTGTTTTTTTTGTTTTGGTTGGTTGGTTGTTTTTTTACTTGTCTTAAGAAAGGCTTGGACATTAAAAAATCTATGCTAATCAAAGTGCTGGAAGCAGCTCTTCAGCCCAAGCCTGTGGTATATTTAGGATAAACTTAAATCAGAATTTTTTTAGTAGATTTCTTTTATTGTCTGAATGCTTTACTTTTCCTTGGATAAACCTATGTTAAACATGTAGGTGTTAGTAAGCCGTGTTAAATGTAAGAAAATTCACATTTCTCATCCTGCTCAGGTATGTGTGGTAGAGTAATATTGGATATATGCCTACTATCTGAGAAACTTAGCTTTTATTTCTGCTGCTCTTGTGACTTCCGTACCATCACATACTCAGTTGTTGCATGTGACTTTATTCTTTACTGTCCGTATACCCATCCCATACAGAGGTAGGACTTTGATCCCTTGCTCTTTTTAAATGAATAGTGTGATATACAGAGAATGTGGATTAGCAATATATGGAATGGGTTGACAGGCAGAATCAGCTTAAACACAATGTATCTTTTATGACTTGTGTCCAGTTACTTGGTTATATTAGTCATATAGGTTATTTATGTGATACATGATGTTATAAATTTGATAATATTTTGAATGAGAGCAAAGATAATTTATATTCTAGCTGCAGTGGTAAAATTCAGCTAGCAGAATTTTATTTTCTGGCAAAAACTTCTATTCTACCTCTTTTGTATGGCAGGCAACGAATATTTGAAAAGACTGTTAATCATTAATAATTCTGTTGCTGGTATGGCAGTTTTAGTATTAGTGCTTTCTTCAGTTTCAGCACAGTCTAATCATAATGTTTATTCCAGCCAAACTTTGCTTTGTCTTATAGCATTGATTTGGTAACACTGCTCCAAAAGCCCAAAAAACCTTTGACCTTTACCCAAGAGACAGAAGGCAACTCATTTGAGACTCTCCAGCAACAGACCTTTGGCCAAGCCCTAATCTTCACAAATTCTCAACACAGCACCCAGATGGCATCAGGAACTGGCAGCTCCAGTGCTGTAAACTCTTATTCTCCTCAAAGTCTGGTAAAAATGTCTTATGCTTTCTAAATATTCCTAATGAGTAAATATTTCAGGTTAAGTAACTTTTCCAGTACTAGTCATTTAATGAGATGTTTCGGTATTTATAAAATTCAGGTTGCAAATGTTGAAGGAATTCATAATTTCATTCCTTTAATTCACACACACACAAAATAGTTTACTTTTTTTTCTGGTTTTGCTAAGTAGTTGTTTCTCAGTTCACATGAAGTTCTTGTGTTAATTTTTGAGTAGAGAGTGGATGCATTTACTACATGCTGATTTAGGATTAAATCACTTGTTTATGGTGAAGAGTTCTATGCCAGAAAACTTTGATATGTTATTTGCAAACACATATCTGACTGCTTTTTGTGGAAACCTAATTATTTCTGAGTCAATTGTGAGGGCTTAAAATTGTGCACTTGAACTGATTTTCAGAGAATAAATGCAACGTTTAGTAAATGCATGCTATTTTAAGATGCATGGATTAAAGTAAATCAGTATTGTTATAGTAAGTGATGAAGTTGTATCAGTGATAACCAGAGAGGGTCTGCCCATATGCTGCATCTGCTGATTTTTTTATTGGTCATAAACTAAAACACAAGAAGTGACACTTCAACATGAGGAAGAACTTACGTTGAGGGTGGCAGAGCACTGGGACAGGCTGCCCAGGGAGGGTGTGGAGTCTCCCTCTCTGTAGATGTTCAAAACCCACCTGGACGTGCTTCTGTCTCACCTGCTC
>VKON01003836.1:0-10907 GCA_009741485.1 Malurus cyaneus samueli
CCCGCGCCTCCTCCTATCCTTCCCTGCTTTCCTTCCGCGACTTTCCCTTCCTTCCTTCCTTCCTTCCTCGCCTTCCTTCCTTCCTTCTGCGCCTTTTATGCTTCCTTCCTTCCTTCCTTTCCTTCTTCTTCTTCTCCTTCCCTTCTCCTTCCTTCCTTCCTTCCTTCCTTCCTTCCTTCCTCTTCCTTCTTCCTTCCTTCTTCGCGCCTTCCTTCCTTCCGGCCTTCTTTCCTTCCGCGCTTTCCTTCCTTCCTTCCCCGGCTTCCTTCCGCGCACTTCTTTACTTACCTCCCGCTCATTCCAGGCCTCCGCGCTTCCCCCCTTCTACCTTTCTTCCTTCCATGCTTTCTCTCCCCGCCAGGACTTCCTTCCTTCCTTCCTTCCTTCCTCGCCTTCCTTCCTTTCTTCCGCGCCTTTATTGCTTCCTTCCTTTCCTTCCTTCCTCCTTCCCTTCCTTCTTTCCTCCTTCCTTCACCTTTCCCTTCCTCCTTCCTTCTTCCTTCTTCCTTCCCTTCCTTCCTAATGATTCCGCGCCTCCTTTCCTCCGCGCCTTGCCCTTCCTTCCGCGCCTTCTTTCCGCCCCTTCCTTCCTTCCGCGCCTTCCTTCCTTCCTTCCTACCGCGCCTTCTTCCGCGTCCCTTCCTTCTCCTTCCTTCCCTTCCTTCCTCCTTCCTTCCTTTCTCCTTCCTGCGCCTTCCTTCCGCGCTTTACTTCCTTCCATGCCTTTCTCTGCCATGCATATCCGCTGCCTTCCTTTCCTTTCCTTCCGCCGTCCTTCCTTCCTTCTTCCCGCGCCTTCCTTCCTTCGCGGGGCCTCCTTACTGCGCCGCCTTCCTCGCCTTCGCGCCTTCGCGCCCTTTCCTTCCGCCGCCTTCCTTTTCCGCGCTTCCTTCTTGCTTCCGTGCCTCCTTCACTTTCCTTCCCGCGCCTTCCCTACCGCGCCTTCTTCGCGCCTTGTACCGGCCTCTTACGCGGCCCTTCCTTTCCCGCCTTCCTTCCTTCTTCCGCGCCTTCCTTCCTTACGCGCCTTCCTTCCGCGCCAACCTTCCTTCCGCGCCTTCCCTTCCCTTCCGCGCTCTTTCTTCCGCGCCCACTTTGCCATTTCCAGCGTTGGGCGGCCCTTTAGAGGGGGGCGCCTTCCTTCCTTCCTTTCCTTCCTAACGCGTCCGCTGCCTCCTTCATTCCGCGGCCCCTTCCTTCGCTGCCACCTCTCTCTCCCCCTTCCTTCCTTCCGGCCGCCTTTTTTCCTTCCCTGACTCCTGCTGGCTTCCTTGGTCTTCTTTATCCCTTCCTTTCCGCCACCGCCTTCCTTCTCTTTTTTTCCTTCCTTTTTTCCTTCCTTTTTTCCTTCTTTTTTTTTTTTTTTTCTTTCTTTTTCTCTTCCTTCCCTTCCTTCCTTCCTTTCCTTCCCGCCTTCCTTCCTTCCTTACATCCTTCTCTTTCCTTCCTTGTGCCTCCGCGGCGTCTAGTTCCTCCTCCTTCCTTTCCTTCTCCATTCCTCTTCCTTCCTTCCTTCCTCCTTCCTTCCTTCTTCTTCCTTCCTTCCTTCCTTCGGTCCTTCCTCCTCTTTCCTTCCTTCCTTTCACGCCTTCCTTCCTTCCTTCCGCGCCTTCCTCTCTGCGCCCTTCTGTCCTTCGCGTTCCTCCGGCTTTCTACCTCCGGTCCTTCCAGCCTTTCCGCGCCTTCTTCCTTCTTCCATGCTTTTCCTTCCGGCGACTTCCTTCACTCCTCCTTCTCCTCGCTTCCTTCCTTCCTTCTGCGCCTTTTATGCTTCCTTCCTTCCTTCCTTCCTTCCTTCCTCCCTATTCCTTCCTTCCTTCCTTCCTTCCTTCCTTCCTTCCTCCTTCCTTCCTTCGTCTTCCTTCCTTCCTTCCTTCCCTTCCTTCCAAAATTCCTTCAAAAATTCCTTCCAAAATTCATTCCTTCCTTCCTTCATTCCGCGCCTTCTTTCCTTCCGCGCCTTCCTTCCTTCCGCGCCTTCTCGCGCTTTTCTTACCTTCCTTCCTTCCGTGCCTTCTTACCGCGCCTTCCTTCCTTCCTTTCCTTGCTTTCCTTCCGCGGATTCCTTCCTTCCTTCCTTCTTCCTCGCCTTCCTTCCTTCCTTCTGTGCCTTCCTTCCTTCCTGCCTTCCTTCCTCTCCTTCCTTCCTTCTCCTTCCTTCCTTCCTTCCTTCCTTCCTTCCTTCCTTCCTTCCTTCCTTCCTTCCTTCCTTCCTTCCTTCCGCGCCGTCCTTCCTTCCTTCCGCGCTTCCCTTCCTTCCGCGCCTTCTTCTTTCCGCGCTTCCTTTCCTTCTCCGCGCCTGTCCTTCCCGCCCTCTCCCTTCTTCCCTTCCTTCCTTCCTTCCTTCCGCAGCCTTCTTCCTTCCTCTTCCTTCCTTACCCTTCCTCCTTCCTTCCTTCCTTCCTTCTCCTTCCTTCCTTTCCTTCCTTCCTTCTTCCGCGCCTTCCTCCTTCTTTTCCTTCCTTTTCCTTCCTTCCTTTCCTTCATTCCTTCCGCGCCTTACTTCCGCGCCTTCCTTTCTTCCGCGCCTTTCTTCCGCGCCTTCCTTCCTTTCCGCGCCTTCCGCGCCTTCCGCGCTTTCCGCGCCTTCCGCGCCTTCCTTCCTTCCTTCCATCCTTCCTTCCTTCCTTCCTTTTTTCCTTCCTTCTGCGCCTTCCTTCTGCGCCTTTCTTCCGCGCCTTCCTTCCGCGCCTTCTTCCTTCCTTCCGCGCTTTTTCTGCCTTTTCCTTTCCGGCGCCTTCCTCTCGCGCCTTCCTTCCTTCCTTCCGCGTCCTCCTACCGCGGCCTCATTCCGCGGGCCTTCCTCCTTCCAAGCTTCCCGGCCTTCCAGCGCCTTTTCTTCTTCCTTCCTTCCTTCCTTCCTTTCTTCCTTCCTTCCGCGCCTTCCGCGCCTTCCGCGCCTTCCGCGCCTTCCGCGCCTTCCGCGACTTCCTTCCGCGACTTCCTTCCTTCCTTGCCTTCCGCGCCTTCCTTCCTTCTGCGCCTTCTTCCTTCCTTCCTTCCTGCCTTCCTTCCTTCCTTCCCTGCCTTCCTTCCCTGCCTTCCTTCCGCGCCTTTCCTTCCATCTTGCCTTCATTCCTTCCGCGCCTTCCTTCCACGCCTTCCGAGCCTTCCGCGCCTTTTGCGCCTTCCTTCCTTCCTTCCATGCTTTCCTTCCGCGCCTTCCTTCCTTCCGTGCCTTCCTTCCGCGCCTTCCTTCCGCGCCTTCTTGCCTTCCTTCCTTCCGCGCCTTGCTTCCTTCCGCGCCTTCCTTCCTCTTCCTCCTTCCTTCGTCCTTCCTTCCTTTCCTTCCTTCCTTCCTGCCCTCTTTCCTCGCCTTCGCGGCTCCGTTCCGCGGGCCTTCCGCGCCTTCCGGCTCTTCGCCCTTCCTTCGCGCCTTCTCGGCTTCCGCCTTCTGCGCCGTCCTTCCGCGCCTCCTTCCTTCCTTCCTTCAAAAATTCTTTCCAAAATTCCTAAATTCCTTCCTAAATTCCTTCCTTCCTTCCTTCCACTCTTCCCTTCCTTCCTTCCTTCTTCTCCTCCTCTTCCTTCTCCTCCTCATTCCTTCCCCCATTCTTCCTTCCCCATTCCTCCTTCCCTCCTGCGCGCCTTCCGCGCTTCCTTCCGCGCCTTCTTCCTTCCTTCACGCCTTCTCCTTCCTGCTTCCTTCTCTCGCGCCTTCTTCTTCTTCTGCGCTTATTTCCTCCTTCCTTTTCCTTCCTAGTCTATCCCTTCCTTCCCTCCTTCCTTCCTTCCTTCCTTCCTTCCGCGCCTTCCTTCCTTCCTTCCGCGCCTTCCTTCCTTCCTTCCGCGCCTTCCTTCCTTCTTCCGCGCCTTCCTTCCGCGCCTTCCGCGCCTGCCTTCCGCGCCTTCCGCGCCTTCCTTCCGCGCCTTCCGCGCCTTCCTTCCTTCCGCTCCTTCCGCGATTCCTTCCGCGCTTTTCTTCCTTCCTTCCGCGCCTTCCTTCCTTCCGCGCCTTCCTTCCTTCCGCCCCTTCCCTCCTTCCTTCCGCGCCTTCCTCGCCTTCCGCGCCTTCCACGCCTTCCTTCCGCGCCTTCCTTCCGCGCGTTCCTTCCTTCCTTCCTTCCTTCCTTCCTTCCTTCCGCGCCTTCCTACCGCGCCTTCTTTCCGCGCCTTAGTACCGCGCCTTCTTACCGCGCCTTCCTTCCACGCCTTCCTTCCTTCCTTCCGCGCCATCCTTCCTTTCGTGCCTTCCTTCCTTCCTTCCGCGCCTTCCTACCGCGCCTTCCTTCCGCGCTTTCCTTCCTTCCGCACCTTCCTTCCTTCCGCGCCTTCCTTCCTTCCGTGCCTTCCTTCCGCGCCTTCCTTCCTTCCTTCATTCACGGCCCTCCTCCTCTTCCTTCCTTCCTTTCCTCCCTTCCTTCCTTCCTTCCTTCCTTCCTTCCTTCCTTCCTTCCTGCCTTTCTTCCGCGCCTTCCACGCCTTCCACGCCTTCCACGCCTTCCACGCCTTCCACGCCTTCCACGCCTTCCGCGCCTTCCTTCCTTCCGCGCCTTCCTTCCGCGCCTTCCTCGGCTTCCGCGCCTTCCGCGCCTTCTTTCCTTCCGCGCCTTCCTTCCTTCCTTCCACGCCTTCCTTCTTTCCTTCCGCGCCTTCCTTCGCCTTCCTTCCTTCCTTCTGCGCCTTCCTTCCTTCTTTCTGTGCCTTCCTTCCTTCCTTCCTTCCTTCCTTCCTTCCTTCCTTCCTTCCTTTCCTTCCTTCCTTCCTTCCTTTCTCTTCCTTCCTTCCTTCCTTCCGCACCTTCCTTCCTTCCTTTTTTCCGCGCCTTCCTTCCTTCGCGCCTTCCTTCCTTCCGCGCCTTCTTTCCTTCCTTCCTTCCTTCCTTCCTTCCGCGTATTCCTCGCCTTCCGCGCCTTCCACGCCTTCCACGCCTTCCGCGCCTTCCACGCCTTCCACGCCTTCCTTCCTCGCCTTCCGCGCCTTCCACGCCGTACTTCCTTCCGGCGGCCCTCCTTCCGCGGGCTTCCTTCCGCGCCTATCTTCCTTCCGCGCCTTCTTCCGCGCCTTCCTTCATTCCTTTCCTTCCGCGGCCTTCCTTCCTTTCCGCGCCTTCCTTCCGCGTCTTCCTTCTTTCCTTCCTTCCACGCCTTCCGCGCCTTCATTCCGCGCCTTCCTTCCGCTGTCCTTCCTTCCTTCCTTCCTTCCGCGCCTTTTTTCCTTCCTTCCGCGCCTTCCTTCCTTCCTTCCCCGCCTTCCTTCCTTCCTTTCGCGCCTTCCTTCCTTCCTTCCGCCCCTTCCTTCCTTCCTTCCTTCCTTCCTTCCTTCCTTCCTTCCTCCTTCCTTCCTGTCCTTCCTTCCTTCCTTCCTTTCCTTCTTCCTTCCATCCTTTCGCGCCTCCTTCCTTTCCTTCCTTCCTTCCGTTCCTTCCTTCCTTCCTTCCTTCCTTCCTTCCGCGCCTTCCTTCCTTCCTCCCGCGCCTTCCTTCCTTCTTCCTTTCCTTCCTTTCCTTCCTTCCTTCCTTCTTTCCTTCCTTCCTTTCGCGCCTTCCTTCCTTCGCGCCTTCCTTCCTTCCGCGCCTTTCTTTCCTTCCGCGCCTTCCTTCCGCGCCTTCATTCCTTCCGCGCCTTCCGCGCCTTCCGCGCCTTCCGCGCCTTCCTTCCTTCCTTTCGTGCCTTCCTTCCCTCCTTCCCTCCTTCGCGACCCTTCCTTCTCGCCCTTCCTTCCTTCCTTCTGCGCCTTTTATGCTTCCTTCCTTCCTTCCTTCCTTCCTGCCTTCGCTCCTTCTTCCTTCCTTCCTTCCCTCCGCGCCTTCCTTCCTTACCGCGCTTCCTCCTTCCTTCGCGCCTTCCTTCCTTCCGCCCTTCCTTCCTTCGCGCCTTCCTCCTCCGCGCTTCCATTCCTTCCTTCCGCGTCCTTCCTTCGCGCCTTCCTTCTTCCTTCCTTCCTTCTTCCTCCTTCTTCCTTCCTTCCTCCTTCCTTCCTTCTTCTTCCTTCCTTCGCGCCTTCCTTCGCGCCTTCCTTCCGCGCCTTGCTTCCTTCCTTCCGCGCCTTCCTTCTTCCTTCCTCCTTCCTTCCTTCCTTCGCTCCCTCTTCCTTCCTTCGCTTCCTTCCTGGCCCTTCCGCGGCCCTTCCTTCCTTCCGCGCCTTTCCTTCCTTCCGGCCCCTTCGCGCCTTCCGCGCCTTCCGCGCATTCCGCGCCTTCCGTGCCTTCCTTCCACACCTTCCTTCCTTCCTTCCATCCTCCTTCTTCCTTCCTTTTTCCTTCTTCTTTTTCTTTCTTTATTTCTTTCCTTCCTTCCTTCCTTCCTTCCGCGCCTTCCTTCCTTCCGCGCCTTCCTTCCTTCCTTCCGCGCCTGCCTTTTTTCCTTCCGCGCCTTCCTTCCGCGCCTTCCTTCCTTTCCTTCCGCGCCTTCCTACCGCGCCTTCCTTCCGCGCCTTCCTTCCTTCCGGCCTTCCGCGCCTTCCGCGCCTTCATTCCCCATTCTCCGCGCCTTCCTTCCTTCCTTCTTCCTTCCTTCCTTCCTTCCTTCCTTCCTTCCTTCCTTCCTTCCTTCCGCGGCTTCCTTCCTTCGCGCCTTCCGCGCCTTCCGCGCCTTCCGCGCCTTCCGCGCCTTCCGCGCCTTCCGCGCCTTCCGCGCCTTCCGCGCCTTCCTTCCTTCCTTCCGCGCCTACCTTCCTTCCTTCCGCGCCTTCTTGCCTTCCGCGCCTTCCTTCCGCGCCTTCCTTCCTCGCCTTCCTTCCACGCCTTCCGAGCCTTCCGCGCCTTTTGCGCCTTTCCTTCCCTTCCATCTCCTCCGCGCCTTCCTTCCTTCCGTGCCTTCCTTCCGTGCCTTCCTTCCTTCCTTGCCTTCCTTCCTTCCTTCCTTCCTTCCGCACCTTCCTTTCGCCCTTCCTCGGCAGCCCGCGCCTCCCGCGCGCGTCCTTCCTCTCCTTCGTTCCTTCCCGTTCCCCGCCTTCCTTCCTCCTTCCGCGCCTTCCTTCGCAGCCTTCCTTCCTTCCTTCCTTCCTGTTCCAGTCCTTCCTTCCTTCTTCCTTCCTTCCTTCCTCCTGTCCTTCCTTCCTTCCTTCCTTCCTTCCCTCTTCCTTCCTTCCTTCCTTATCTTCCTTCCTTCCTTCCGCGCCTTCCTACCGCGCCTTCCTTCCGCGCTTTCCTTCCTTCCTTCCTTCCTTCCTTCCTTCCTTCCGCGCATTCCTTCCGCGCATTCCTTCCGCGCTTCCTTCCTTCCTTCCGCGCCTTCTTCCTTCCTACCTTCCTGCCTGTCCTTCCTTCCTTCTTCCTTCCTTCTTCTTCCTCCTTCCTTCCTTCGCTTCCTGCTGCCTTTCTTCCGCGCCTTCCTTCCGGCCTTCCTTCGCGCCTTCCTTCGCGCCTTCCTTCCGCGCCTTCCTCGCGCCGTTCCTTCCGCCCTTACCTCGGGCTTCCCGCGCCTTCCTTCCGCGCTTCCTTCTTCCTTCGCGCCTTCCTTCCGCGCCTTCCTCCTTCCTTCCTGCGCCGTTTTGTTCCTTCGCTTTCTGCGCCTTCTTCCTTCCTCCTTCGCTTCCTGCGCGCCTTCCTTCGTTCGCTTTCCTTCGCCTTCTCTCCTTCCTTCCGCGCCTTCCTTCCTTCGCGCCTTCCTTCCTTCCGCACCTTCCGCGCCTTCCTTCCTTCCGCGCCTTCCTTCTTCCTTCCGCGCAGCCGCTTCCCTTCCTTCCTTCCTTCTTCCTTCCTTCCGCCGGCCCTTCCTTCCTTCCTTCCTTCCTTCCTTCCGCGCCTTCCTTCCTTCCCTTCCGCTGCCTTCCTTCCTTTCCTTCGCGCCTTCCTTCCGCGCCTTCCTTCCGCGCCTTCCTTCCGCGCCTTCCTTCCTTCCTTTCGCGCCACATTTCCTTCCGCGCTTCTTCCTTCTTCCTTCCTTCCGCGCCTTCCGCGCCTTCTTCCTTCCTTCCTTCCTTCCTTCCTTCCTTCCTTCCTTCCTTCCTTCTTCCTTCCTCCTTCCTTCCTTCCTATCCTATCCCTTCCTTCCCTTCCTTCCTTCCTTCCTTCCGTGTGCCACTTCCGCGCCTGCCTTCCTTCCTTCCTTCTTCCTTCCTTCTTCCTTCCTTCCTTCCTTCCTTCCTTGCCTTCCTTCTTCCTTCCTTTCCTTCCTTCCGCACCTTCCTTCCTTCCTTCTTTTTTTCCTTCCTTCCTTCCTTCCGTGCCTTCTTCCTTCCTTCCTTCCTTCCTTCCTTCCTTCCTTCCTTCCTTCCTTCCTTCCTTCCTTCCTTCCTCTTCCTTCCTTCCTTCCTTCCTTCCTTCCGCGCCTTCCTTCCGCTCCTTCCTTCATTCCTTCCGCGCCTTCCTTCGCGCCTTCCTTCCGCTGCCTTCCTTCCGCGCCTTCCTTCCTTCCTTCTTCTTCCTCCTGTGCCTTCCTTCCTTCCTTCCTTCACTTTCCTTCCTTCCTTCCGCGACTTCCTTCCTTCCCCGCCTTCCATCCGCGCCTTCCTCCTTCCGCGACTTCTTCCTTCCTTCCTTCCTCCCTTCCTTGCCTTCGCGCCCTTCCTTCCTTCCGCGCCTTCCTTCTTCCGCCGCCTCCTTCCTTCCGCGCTTCCGTTCCTTCCTTCCGCCTTCCTTCCTTCCTTCCGCGCGTCCTTCCGCCGCCTTCTTCGCGCCTCCTTCCGCTTCTCCGCGCACTTCCTTCGCGCCTTCCTTCCGCGCCTTTCCTTCCTTCCTTCTTCTTACTTCCTTCCTTCCTCGCTTCCTTCCTTCCTTCCTTCCTTCCTTCCTCCTTCCGCGCCTTCCTTCCGCGCCTTCCTTTAACGCCATCCTTCCGAGCCTTCCTTCCGCGCCTTCCTTCATTCCTCGCCTTCCTTCCGCGCCTTCCTTCCTTCTGCTCCTTCCTTCCTTCCCTGCCTTCTTCCGCGCCTTCCTTCCGCCCCCTCCTTCCGCGCCTTCCATCCACGCCTTCCTTCCTTCCTTCCCTCCTTCCTTCCGCGCCTTCCTTCCTTCCCTCCTTCCTTCCCCGCGTTCCTTCCTTCCTTTATTTTGTGCCTTCCTTCCTTCCTTCCGCCGACCTTCCTTTCTTCCTCCCCTTCCTCCCCTTTAGCCCCTTCCTTCTGCCCTGTCTTTCCTCCCTGTCCTTCCGCCCCTTCCACGTGTTCCTACCGTGCCTTTCTTCGTTATGTATTGTCTTTCTATTTCTTGGTATGTCTAGCATTTTAAATGGTTCTTTACAGAATTTGAGTTCTTCAGATTTGCCGAAATAATGTATAAATATTACACGAACACTAGGCAGCCTCTCTCACTAATCTCATTTTCATAAGCCATGCATTAATTATCATGATGTTTGGCAAAATACCTTTCCAGGAATTCACCTTTTTTTTTTTTTTTTTGAGAAAATCAGGTTTTGAAAGTAAACATTGCAGCCTCATTTTGTTACCTTGAGCAATTGTTTGAATTAAAGGAAATCAAAGGCTTTTAGGTATTTTCAGAATGAATTGCATCACTTAAAAATAAATTTATAGATGCATCCTATTATTGAATCATTTTTTTTTCATTTATTATGCGAAATAAAGTTTGGTGAAAAAAAAAAAAACACAACCTAGGTAATTTTAGTGTCTAGAATATTATTTTCAGCATGAAAAAGAATGCCAAGGTATAAATGAAAAATAAGAGAGGAAAAATCCCTTTTTAAAATATTGATGGCATTAACAATTAATTCTTTTAGATCTGCAGACAGAACCCAAAGGAAAAAAAAATTAAATATGGAACACCTAGACATGTGTTTAAGAGTTGCCTATCCTTTTCTCCTAAAAATATTGATTATCTCTTCCAAAGTTTATAAAAATATTTCTGTCCTGGTGGCCATCATAAGCATAGAGGCAAAAGTCTATTAAAAAGATGTGTTCTATATTAACCTGTATCAGGGCTAAAATTACAAATACCATGTATCTAAATATTTCATAAGCTGTGTACTTTTTTTGTCACCAAGTGATATCTGCATAAAAAGGTATTTCTTATTGTACTTCAAGAAACCTCACAGTGTCTCTCCACTCTTATGTTTCAGCTCGCACATTTCATTGTTTTACTTTTATGGCTTCTTGCCTTGCATCTCAGCCTCAATTCTTTTCATAAACAGAGCTATGTTGTCTGGTGATGTGGCCTTCTGAAGTTTAGAAAGTAGCTCAGGGGCTCTGTATAGTTAGCTAAAAGAGCAATGCAACTGGTGCTAAGATTCTGACTTTGAAAATGGAAGCCCAACTAGTGACTAGATTTACAATAACATGGCATTGAGGTTGCTGTATATTATGCAAACAGCCTTCTGTCAGTTCAGGAAAAAAGAGGTCTCAGGAAGCAAGAATATGCTGATGCAACCTAAAAGAAGCAAGAATAGGTTGATACAAAGCTAGAATTAACAATGAAATATCTTCCAGACAGAATATTAACCTCAGCAGCACAGCACTGAGAAATAACAAATGAAACTTTCAAAATATTGCAAGAGTGGGTGTCAGAGGACAGCTCAAGCCAAACACAAAAAAAGATTTCTAGCTGACAGAAAAGTAACGAATGTGTTGCCATCAGTCATGACAGATAACAAGAATATAGCCAGTCATTTGCTTCCTACAGTAGAAACTTTTACTTCCTTTCTACAAGGAAATAAACAAAGACATTTGAATAAAAAAGCACGATCTATACATGAGAGAAAATACATAAAAATGCCACTTATTTAATAGAATTTATTATACTTCTTAAGCACAGTGGAAATTTTTCAAAAAATATCTGGAAGACATGTGCATAGTGACAAGGACATTGACTATTTCACAAGGGAGGAGGACAGTTATTGATTTAATGACTCGAAATAAAAAATGTCACACAGATCTGTCCTTCACTCTCCTTAGATCAACCACATTTTTTACTTCAGGGGGAAATACTAAAAGCACACATAAGAGAATACAACAGAATATTCAAAGTACTGAGAATTTGGGTCAAGGCATTTGTCACTATTTTTTTTTTCCTA
>VKON01003836.1:14442-75186 GCA_009741485.1 Malurus cyaneus samueli
CCCAAATATTACGTAACCAGTGAATTCGGGGAAAGCAAATTGGAGAGAGTAAATACTTCTTACTTATTAGCTGTGAATTGGAGGATTAACCTCAATATGCAGAATGGACACAAAACAAAAATGATGAAAACCGGACTTTGGTCTCCATTTTTGGCCCCGTTGTAGTCCCTGATAGAGTGGCTGTGACTGCCACTAAATGTACCTGTGAGCTTCTCAATAATTTAACTGCTTTTATTCTCCTTAATTTTCTAGCCTCTGTTTTAGGTAAGATCTGGATCACTTCTCGTGAGGTGATTAAATTAATGATTAAGGGTAGTAAAGGTAATGCAAATTATTTAGGTATTTATGTTATGCTTTAGACATTTGGCATAAAATTTTATGGGGGTAATGAAGAATTCCAAATTTTGCAAAAATGAACTTATTCCCTTGTATTTTCAACTTAGATCCTATCAAAACTGTTAGATGGCATATGTAGTACCATACGGCCATGGATAGTTGTTGGTTTCCAGTCTCCAGAGTAGACAAGAATACATTTCTTTGAGCACTGACAGGCTTACTGAGATCAATTGCTCCCAGGTACGGCATGATAACTGCCTAAACCTTTTGTGCCCAAATCCTATCCACACACCCTACAACCAAGAACAGCTACCTCAGAACTTTTCAATATTTCCTCACCCAAAAAGTTGTCTTGTTACACCAGGATACATCAATTCCAAAAACCACTAACATGTTAAAATAATAATTGTTCAATACTCAGTATAATTCTACACTGAAAAGCTCATAAGAGTAAACAAGGATCATTTGAGAAGAGGGAGATGTATTCCTTCATACTCTCCATAAGACAGTTTCCCCAGCACAGCAAGGCCATCAGTGTGAGGGCAAAGCACAGAGCCATTGTTTTTGTTGTAATCAAGAGACGAGCAGTGCAGCCAACAGTGTGATGCACACAGAACCTTGTTGCCTAATAACTGCTATGTATAACCACAGCACGATTAATGTACAGCTGCTGCTGCCTTGTGCTCCATGCTGGTGCTACAAATAATACTGTAGTGTATCATTGCCCTCAGACATGCAGGAGAAGGAAAAAATAAGATGAAAAAGCTCAAAATAAAGGCAGTGTGGCAAATTTAACATCCCTAATAACAGTAAAATTAATTTTAAAATCCCACAATTTGAAATCTCAGCATCCTGTTATGAAGTATGTTTGGCCAGGTACTGTTTTCAATAGCTGCAATACACCATTAGTGAAGTAGATTGATAAAATAAAGGTGGAAAAAAGCTTCTGAGAAGTAGCTTTCATGAGCTGAGAGAGCTACTTAATGAACACACTTCAGTCAGCAAATGAGGTCCATCTGACCTTATGGACATTTCTTTTATGCAAATGGTTCCATTCCTCCATCAGCCTTTTGCAAAATGACTGTTTTCTGGGCTGCTATGCAAAGACTCTCAGATGACACATTGTGTCATCCAAGGGAAGCACTAAGTCCAGGGAATAATTTGTTCCATTCTTGAGCTGCTGGTCTGTTCCCATATCTACTGAATTAAATTTCCTGACATGTAATAGTTAATCTTATAACATGATAAAACTACTGTATGTTAGAAAATTAGTGTGTATTCAAAATTAAATTAAAATATTTAACTAAAATATAAAAATATATATAATTATATATTTATTTTAAAATTTATTTATTCACTTCTTTCATTTTGTATATTCTATAACATAAAATAAACCCTGGAATAAATAAAAAAAATGAGAATTGAGTTCAGCTTGTGCTTTTTCTGTTAGTTGTTATAAACATCTGTATAAAGTGGCCAGACATTTTAAGATTCATTATCCCTTTTCTGCTTGACCTTTGTTTATATTTTTTTTAGAATAGCTACTATTTTTTTTAAAAATAATCTCTATAGCTGCACTATACTGAACAAAATGTTTCTTTGCCTCTTCAAATAATATCATACTTCATTATTTACAGTAATTTACTTAGCTGATGCAATTGGCTGATAGTTCTTAAGTCAGAAATAACTACATTGCTGTTCTTTTAGGTATACCCTCTGATAATTGTGGTTTTTATAAAGCATTTGATTCTTAAGATTACTTCTTTTTCCTTTTGTTCAACATAGTTTGTAGCTAAGCAAAAACACAAAATGACTAGGAGAGCAGAACATCTTAAGTATCCTGTAGTCATTGAATGAGACCCCTCTGCACTGTCAATAGAACAGTGCAGGATCCATGTTGAGAAAGATGTTTACAAAGGCTTACATCCACTACAAAAAGTCTTATAGATTAGACTTGGAATACAAAAGTCTTTTTTTCATAGGAATTTGTCAAAGCTGACTAAATTCAATTGAGCTCTGTGTGACAGCCACTAAACATACCTTAAACACAAATCTGTATTCCACCTTCAGGACAAATTTATCATCTTGTCCTATCGACTGTGATCAGTAGTATCTTAAAAAATAATTACACACCCAGGTAAACAGAGCTTTTTTTTCTCAAAATCAAACTGAAATTTTTTTACTCATCTCGTGTGTTCAGATGCAATAGTTACATTACTCATGAACTCATTTCAATTATATTGTCCTTTAATCTTAAGTGAGACTGCAATTCATGTATTAGAGGGCTACTGCAAGCCATTAATTGCTGTCCTTAAACGTTTTTTGAATTACGGATGAATGACATTTTGAACTCTGCAGTATGAAATTCAAAACATTGATATCTGTTGAAGTATTAATGGCATATTTGGTCTTTACCAGTTGCGTAATGACTGACTAGATAAGTTAAAGATTCTTAAATGCTATAGAGTTTAACGACTACACCTCAGTCATTGACAGTATCTGACAGCTAGAAACCCACGGAATGACTTCATGTCCTTTCAGCTTGATGAAAGGCTACTTTCCTCAAATACATCTTGGCACTCAATATTGACACTGAAAAAGATCAGGTAAAAAAGAAGATAGGAAATATTAACTGGTCTTCCTTTTTCTTCCAGTGAGACATTGCCTCTACCCTACAGCATTTCTTTATGCCCATATATTTTTATTCGTCTTAAGAAATAATTTCTTAACCTTTTTCCTTAAGAAACAATTTCACAGCCTAGTGGTTCACAGTGTCAGAAAGATTTCCTTGTTATTTAACTTAAACATTCTTTTCTTAATTCCATCTCATTACTTGTTTACATACCCTAGACAATATACTAATTGTCTCTTCTATCTCTTTGGTGTTTATATCTTTAAATATTCAAGTAGGAAACATTAATTAAGCTTCAAAATGTTCTTGAGACCATTCTTCAACTTTAAGTAGTACTATGTAGACCTAACAGTATACTCAGAGCTTAGGGGATAAATATCTTAAAAAGAACAAAAAAATCCAGTTCCCCAGAGCATGATACAAATAAAATGTAAGCTGCTTCAGTGACCATTATTATGCAGGTCATAGTGACAGCTCAGTTATTTGGAATATGTCCTAGCAAAAAAGAAAATTTTTGCTTAAAACCTGGGATCATTTTCAAATGTCTCTGCAATGCCTAGGGTCTCTAAGTATGAACACCAGTTCATGATTAACAAGGGGAATTCATTCATGGTGTAAGTGAAAATAGTGCAAAACCAAAACCACAAAAAAAACATGTTAGTAATTTTCAAGGTTAATGCAAGAGCCTGATCTGGTGACTGGTATTAAAAAGTTAAAATTCTAGAAACTGAAGTGATTGTTGAAAAAGGTCATGTAGGATCACACGTAATCACAGAACTGTGGGATGGAAGGGACTTCTGGGGATCATCTTGCCCAACCCCACTAAGAGTGGGGAGTCCATAGGAGCTTCATAGACTATATTATGCAGNTCCAGGAGGCTTTAGAATATTTCCAGGGGAGACTCTGCAACATCTCTGGGCAGCCCATTCCAATCCTTTGTCACTCTTAAAGTAAAGAATATTTCTTTCATATTCAGATTGGACTTCCTGTGTTTAAGTTTGTGCCCCTCACCCTATTTCTGGATATGGAAGAGTCTGGTCCCATCCTCAGACACCTGCCTTTAAGCTGTTTGTGTGCATTAGTGGGGTCCCCTTTCAATCATCTCTTCTCCAGTCTAAACAGGCGCAGCTTCCCCAGCCTTTCTTCATAAGTGATATGTCCCTGTTCCTTCACCATCTCTGTAGCCTTGGACCTCCTCCGATGCTTTCTTGTCTGTTTTGTCCTGAGGAGCCCAGAACTGGACACAGCACTCCAGGTGCTACTCTTGAGCCCTCTTGGGGGCTGAGTAGAGGAGCAGGATCATCTCCCTTGACCTGCTGGCAATGCCCTTCCTAATGTACCCCAAGACACCCCTAGCCATCTTGGCCCCAAGGGCAATGCTGGCTCCTGGTCAACTTGTTGTCCACCAGGACCCCCAGGCCCTTTTCCTCAGGGTTGCTTTCCAGCAGGTCAGCTCACCGCCTGTTCTGGTTCCTGGGGTTATTCTTCCTCAGGTACAGGGCCCTGCACTTCTCTTTTCTGAACTTCATTCAGTACCTCTGCCCATTTCTCCAGTCTGCCCAGGTCTCACTGAAGGGCTGCTGGACACTCCATGGTATCCTTCAGCCAGCTTTGTGTTGTTGGCAAATTTGGTGATGAATAAAGTCAGAAACAATAGTAGAAGAGAAATGTTGACTTTCAAAATGAAACACATATATGCTATATGAACATCATATACACAGGTCAGCTAATGTGTGCATATTGGGGAGTTAAAGAATACTGCAGAACTAAAAAAGATGAAGGGAATGATATATCTGACATTTAAAACATAAGGACACAAACTGTAAAGATGTTTTCAAAAGTTACTGGATTCAAGAAAGCTAAAAATTGTGTACAAGCCTGATTAGGGAATATAAAATTGAAGACCCCTAAAACAAACTTAATAATAACAATAACAAATCAATATTTAAAAGATAGATATATTAGAAGTAAAGGGGGCTTAGCTTTGTTTACAGTGGTCTTGAGGAATTCAGATAACACTTCCTGAGTATGTATCAAAAGATGAACACATATAAATGAGAAGAGAATTCATTGTGAAGATCACATAAAAAATAATTGAAGTTTGGGATGTACAATACAAAACTAAGTGCTTAAACGTCAGTGTTCATCCTGGTACATTCACTATACATTACTTTCTCAGTGAACAGGATATGGTCCAAGGAGAAGAAGAAAGACTTGATAAAATAGGCACGTGTGGGGAGAATACATCTATGCTCGCTAATCTTAATATTATCTTTCAGGATGACAAAGATGGGTTAAGTGTAATTAATTCAATTTCTGCAAATGTTTCTGATGCAAAAATTTCCTGCAATTTTTCCATCTTGGCCTATGGACATCATAAATACATAAAAATAAATAATGTATTAGGCAAGAAATTTTGATTAGAAATCATTCTGCACACATAACTGTCAGGTAGAGGCAGACATATTGTAAAATTTGCAGCCATCCATTAACTCAGATAAAACCTGGAAACTCTTCTCAAAACTTGCTTTTGCAATTGATAGACTGTTTTGGTTTGCTTTTGGTATGACCCAGATATTTCGAATCTGACTTACCAGAATTAGGAAAAACATTTTACACTGTAGGAAATTCAGGAACTCTATTGTTTTTCCATTTAAGTTCTAGAATTTTGGATGTCAAATGTCTGGGAAAAGTTTGTCAAAAGGTTAAGATTCTTAAATTATTTCCTGTTGTCTTTGCTGAGTTTTGAAGAGTTTATGGTTGTGATTTTTCCGGACAATTTTATTAATATATTGATTACTTATTAATTTTCATAAATGAATATGAAATATTTTTGCCACTCTTAGGAAAAATTTATTATCTTCTCCTCTTGACTGTGATCAGTAGTATCTTAAAAAATAATTACATACCCAGGTAAAAAGGGCTTTTTTTCCTCAAAATCAACCTGAAAGATTTTTACTCATCTCATGTGTTCATATACAATTGTAATTGTACATGTACATGTAAATGTACAATCAAAAACCCTACATTTGCATTTTTTAATTCTTAAGAGGCATAACTGCTCCAGAATTTTCAATATTGTTAAATGTGTTTAACCATCCATTAGGTTTGCGCACCTGCTTTGGAAAAGAATCTCAGGTCTTCAAACCAGTGATACTTTCTCAATCTAAAATATCCTCCTGTAGCTGTGCCAGCACAGCCATTGTTTTGTGTTCTATTTTGATACTGCTGTACTTTCAGGGTGGTAACTTCCATGCTTGCTAAAAGTTCTGGGGTTTAATTCAGACACCTGTGATTATTGCTTGTTGCTTATTTTCTGAATATTTTGAACATCCACTGAATTAAAGGACTGATGAAATAGCAGATGTTTACACGTTTTCTTGCTGCTTCAGATAACAAAGCCTGCAACAAGAAGAACAGTGTATGGTTCCAGGGAAAATCAAAGCAAACTGTGAACAATGAATCTTCAAGTATGCAGGTGGCTACTAGGTAGACCATGGTTTTTACTGCCTTTAGAATATATATATATATATATATTTCTGCATTATACTCATTGAGAAAAGAAACCTTCAAGTTCTAGGTTCTTCTCTAATGCTTATGGTTGTCACCCCCTATGGCCTGATTCATATTATTTGCACTCATTTCTTATGTCTCCAAGGAAGTAATCATACTTTGGCTGCTCATTTAATTAAAAAATTAGATAGGAGATCCTATATTGTCTCATTTGTGACATGAGTGACTTGACTTCAGAGCAGAAGAATTTCAAATGTTCACTAGACAAATAAGAGTAAGAATATGAGTTGCATCTACAAATTATGGCAAGGCACACAGGACTAGAAGAAGCATGGGAAAGGAGCTCACTTACTGATTGTTGTCAGAAAGGAACTTTTTCTCCCCTAGGAAGTAATGGGGAACAAAGGTCTGCACAAAACCTATGTCCTGATGTAAAATGTTGTAAGAACTATCAACCCTGTGTGTCTGTATAGTCACATTAGTCATCCTCCCTCTTCCCTTCTTCCGCATAAAGCTGACCTTTTGATGCGATACTAAGGATTTGCATTTGCTGATTCATCTTCTTAAATTTTTTACCTGCATGTAATTTTCAATAGCTGACACCTACAGAGAAAGGGAAAAGAAAAATCAAAAAAAAGCACTTTCAACCAAATAATCCCACATATCACAGGGTCACTTCTGTGAATTTATTTTTTTTTTCTGTGTTTACTACAGAGACCTATTTTATTCAGCCTTAGAGGTTATTCTCAAAATCAATAAGTGACTTCCATGAGAAAACAGGCCTTCTCAGAAATGCTGGGAATAAAAGATAGAATATTAAGGAAGACTTCAGCTCTTAGAAATATGTTTTTCCACAGCTAAGCAAGCAGACGGATAGTGAGGTTTCCCTTATTCAAACTTATTTTGAAAGGCCTCATACATGGCATCAGAATTAAAACTTCAACACAAAAAAATCATTTTATCTTAAGATTGAATTCAAGTGAGAGTCATTCACTTACCTGGAATTCAATAATCAACTTACAAGGTACTGTGCTTTAACTGAGAATACAGTAAACTTTGAAAACACAGGTTTATCGTTATGATCCATGTTGCAAAGCAAATTGTCACTCTCAGCTGTGCAGGTGAGACAGAGCTTACAAGGGCTGTGTCTGCACCTGGGAACACAGCAGTGCCTGTGTGTGGGCTGCCACCTGAGGCTGTTTGTTGATACATGGGCAAGACATTGCACATTTGGTGGCACTGTCCCTTTGGGATGATCCCAAGTTTATTTGATTTACTAGGTATAAGTAGGTTCAGGGCTAAACAAAGGATACCCACCTACCCATAGTGAAACAATTTGCTATGGAATAAGGACATATTTTCTCACTGCATGTGAAGCTAGAGAATGACCAGATGAAGTCAAAGAAAGTCTCTTCTGTCCTTCCCTCCTGTGCAATATGCTATGACATGGATGGCAGATTGCTAAGAGGAACAGTCATGTGCATATTTTGGATGTATTTGTTAGGTATGTTGTGCCTTCCTTAATTTAGTGCCAAATTTATCACTGAAATAATTTTCTGGCATATACATTGGATTTATAGAAAAGATGCAACTTAAGCTCAGTAGTTATATTACAATACTGCTTAAATGATATAGAAAATAAATGCACACTAATAGTTAGCCTGGAAACACCTGTTAAAATGATAATTGCCCTAATATTACTTGCTATTTACTGTAGTCCAGTAACAGCACTATCCTTCAGTAATGGAGTTACTCTTCAGGAAAAACAATTTCCAGATCTTGGTTTACATCATTTCTTAAAAGGAAAAAAAAAAATTTAAATAGAAAAAACTGAAAAAGGAAATTTCACTATAAACCAGCATGTTCCAGATTCACGAGCAGTCAAGAAAGAGACTTGGGTCAGGATTAAGTTTAGGCAGGGGTTTGAGATTCAGAGCCAAAGTTTTAGTTTAGTGTAATAAGAAGAATGAAAATGCTAAAATTTTTACTAGTTATGAATGAGTTTTGAGAATATAATCCTGGCAAAATCAGTATCTATTACCTCCATTTATTTTAATGATTTTGTAAAGCTGTGTACATAAACAGTTTTTCATCTTTGGTGAATTGTACTTGGGCAGCATACAAAAAACTACCCGGAAACAAAAGAAAACTAAAGAAACAGAAGAAGCTGAAATCTCCACTCAGTCTGTTATAAAATGGAAGTTCAAAGATTGTTCATCATTAGTGGTGGGAACAAATAGTTGTTTCACTTAGTTAGCCAACTTTGTAAACAAAAAGTAGCATCAGAAGCTACATATTGTCCTATGATACCTTCCAGATGGCAGTGCTTGGTGTACCAAGCATAATTTTTATGTGCAGTGGCAAATCATCTGAAAATCAAAACAAGCCTTGTTTTTAAAGCTTATCTGTGTGCAGAGAAAGCATAAGCTACAATGAGTTTCAATCACATTTCAATTGTGGTAGATATCAGGAAAAGTCTGGTTAGGGCTTAAAAACAAGTAACTCACATTCAGGTGCATCTTTGAGGAGTCAATTGATGTCTCTGACAAATAATTACAAGTCCATACAGATATCCAAAATCACATAAAGCACACTTAGTGATACATAATAAAGGCTGAGTTACCCAAGGAGCAGCTGATTTGTCAAATGTATCCCAAAATAAGACAATCTTCTGCTTTCGTCTAAGAAGTAGATGAAAGAGTTAGACCACTTGGGTGAGAGTAACATTTGTCAAAAATGTATTGGAATTTCATTCAGTGCTGAAATATTGAAATACCTGAATAACCTGGGCAGGAACAAAAGAATATATGTACAGAGATTTTGTAGTAATAATTGTCCCTTAAAACAGCTAGAAAGTCTCACTTGAGAGAAGTGGGAGACAGCTTACTGCAAATAGCACTAATTGTCCCTTGGAGTTATAGAAGTAATAAACCTGGAGTGCAGAGGGGGAAGAAACCTAAGGAAATAAAAGAATCTAAACTCAGTAAACACAATATATTTTCCTTTTCTCTTATTTTTTCCCCCCAGGTTAATGTTTCACTGACATAAAGCATTCATTGTTCCAGAATCACATTGTAAAATCCTCAGTAATACTGTGTAGAGCACCGGATTCTTGTTTATCAGGAACTAAATGAATACATTTCTTTGTTAGTAGGGTGCTGTCTTTGATAGAAATTTAATCAATCTTTTGGCGTAACTGTACTGGGTAAGTGAATTATATTACAGGTAAATTGATGGGGGGAAAAAGGCAACCAGAAAGACTGTTTCATTTTCTATGTTTTATATATATATATATTTCAGTCATAATTCATTGTACTCACTGAATTGATTTTCAAGATTGACTAGATTTTCAGGTTTCACATCTCTTGCATTTTCAACACCATATGTGTATAGAATCAGATTTTGTGGGATGTAAGCAGGAAACAGCCATAAATTTTGTTCATCTTTAAAAAATAGCTAATTGGATTACAAATTCTTTTGCTTATTTTCCCACTGGCTCCATGGTTTATTCTTTGATCATTAGTTATATTCAAGCATTTACATACCTTCCAAAAAAAGTCTTTCAATGGTATGTGTATACAAATAAGATGTGAAGATGATACAATCACAGACCTACTTAGTAACACTTCTTCCTCCTTTCTGAGCCTTGCCATATTTTTATTTCTTCCCACTCAGTTAACTTACTTTTGTCAAATGCTCATTTTGGTTTTGTTTCATAGTCTTCAGCACCACAGGACCATTTAATGCCCAGCTGTTACCTCTGGGCTCTAAGCTGCTCTTTTTCTGTCTGCATTTCCTGTCCACTGGAGGAACAAATGTCATTTCAATACATTTGGTTTTGCAAAAAATGGGAGTTATGGGCTCTCTGAGTAACTGAGTCAAGGGCAGAAACAATGGGAAAAAGTAAAACTACTTTAATTAATACTGAAAGATATGTTCTCTCTCTAACACAACAGGAGCCAAAATGGCTTTGCTCATTTGAAAAAGACAGCTGAAGCACCACGGCTGATCCTGTTGGTGCCATTCCAGAATGGGAAAGCAACCTTGATAGCAATGAAACTTTAGCTTTTCTTCTTTGTTTTCCCCCTTTCTGTTCATCTGCAGCAGTGGAAAATCAAAATCTACAGCTACAGGGCCATTTTCTTCCCTTGGTCACACAGCTCCAAGTTAGCATGGAAGAAGCCAGCTGGACCTAACTCAGGACCACCAGGTATAACTAAGATTTGGATTTGGGGATTTGGACCACATCATTGGTATGAATTTTGGACCATGGCAGATAAAGGATTAACAGGGTAGAGTAATATGTGGGAAATGCATCTGAGACTGAAAATATCTCATCTGTCTTTCTCCCTGCTAATTACGTCTTCTCAAAAGTTGCTCAATCAGTGGTGCTCCCTGATTTTCTCACAAGACTAGTGGTAGTGCTATTGGAGCTGCACCTCAAATATCCCAGATTATCTATTCCATTAAGTGACTAGTCACATTTGCTTATTTCAAGGTTATCGTAAATTGCTCACATACTGTGACATCTCACACTGCCTGTTTGCTGGTTGGTTTGCTGTGACCTCCAAGAAAATTCAATGTTAATGCCAAAGGTACTGACTGAGCAAACTTCAGTTCTGAAAGTCAAGGGGTCAAAGCCAAAACAATGGACAAGCTGTTCCTACTGGAACAAGAGAAAGAAAATATGAATACCAATGACTTGAAATGTCTTTCTGCATTAAAATAATGTCTGTGTGGTGTTTTCCTTCTTGAAGACTCCATGTCATTTAAAGATGGACTTTTTAATGAAATACAATATTTGGAGCATTTCAGAGCTTCTTTAAAATCCCATCAGTTTTTTTTACCCTATTTAGAATGATAAGGCTGATAGAAAAAAAAAAAACGCTTTCTATCAGATAAATGATGAACAACTTTTACTGAGGACACCAGTCTTCTTCCATTATAGCTGAAAGTAAATTCCTTTAGCTGAGAGGTTAAGCTTACTTCTGGCACATAAATACGATACCAGATTGCATACAATATCATTGTAAATATGTACCACCAAGTCAGTCATCAAGTGCAACCAACTTTCCTCAATAAAACTGTTCTTACAGTTTATGAGCATGTGAATAGCTAGGGGGACTGCTGAGCTTCCCTTGAATAAAATGATGATTCAGAATTTAAATTGCACTCAACAATATTTTAAAATAATTCTGTGAATTTTTCAAAAAGAGGAAACGCATATTTAACTATGGCTGTTTTCACCTTCATATTTCACTGTGCTTTCTGTATGAAGACAAAATAAAGTTTTTTATCCTATAGCTCCTGAAACTACTATGAAATAGTAAGGAATGAAGGAAGGAAAGAAAGAAAATATGAAGAAGGACTGAAAAGTCTTATCTATGCCTAATTTTGTGAAGCTTATTTCATCCCAATGGAGTTTTTGGGGAAAAATAAAAAACAAGTCTCCAACATCTACACTAACTAAGTCATCAGGTTATTTTCATATTTTTAGTCTGCAGATATTAATATGTAGAATTGGATTCCACCTTGAAATTGTAATTCAATGATTTTGTGTTTGTCTTCCTCATCTCACTTATTAGTTTGGAGTAAAAGTTACACACGGTTGCACAGCACTTCCCTGAAGGGACCTTTATATTTTAATAACGAAAGTGATTATAAAATAGCCTAATAAATATAAAATGCCTAAATAAATCTTTGCTACTCTTAGCTGCAAAACTAGATGATTTTGTAAGAGTTGAGGTTCCTCCTCTAGTAAGAGGTTAATGTCTTATAGGTTTTTCTGTGGTGTGCTTGCAAATGCTGAATAGGCCACTACCCAGTACTTTTGATTCATCTCGAGTTGCTCCACCATGGATGCTTTCCACACTTATCCTGGAGTGCAGCACTGATAGTGTGAGCACAACTGGTCTGTTTCAGCATCACGCAGATCAGTTTAAATCACATCAGAGAGAGCAGTAATTACAGCAGAAGACAGGGAAGCAGTGGTGGAGCCAGTCAATCACAAGTATTTGTCTGAATGCAACCAGTTCACCCTGTTGGTTGCAGCACCTCTGCTGCTGAAAGCGCAGCAACTCACGGCTTGATGGCAGAAACTTCTTAAAACACTAAGAATGTGAATACTCTGTGTGATCTCCTAAAAGGTTGTAAGTGGCATTAGGTAGATCTGCAGGGAAAGTTAAAAGTTATGCTCCACTTCTATGACTCAAGAGTGTATTTACATAGAGCAATCCATGAAGTCTTCTGTCTCACTGGATCCTCAGCTGACGAGTTTTGACATATTCACTATCTAATAGTATATTATTTTCTTCTCCTGAGGATTTCATTGCTTATTTACTGATAAATAAATAAATAAATAAATAAATAAATGTGCCTACTTCCTGGTCAGCTTTATATCTCACAGTCTCATGCAAGTTTCTCCAGTAGCTAATCCATTGAGGTGGTTCATCTGAGTGTGATCTCAATGGTTCAGGCATAGATGTTCAGAACAGAAAGGGGAGACAGTGTGGGAATTTGTTCCAGATAGTGCCAAGAAAGGTGATATGAAAGCTCAAAGGCATAATTCTTTTTTAATCAATGCTAGAATTTTACCAGGATTATGATTAATTTCAAAGCCCAATAATTACTTCCTATTTCATCACCTTCTTGCTCCAGTCACTCAGTTTTTTTCTCAGCCATCTCCTTAGTAAAGCCATTTCCTTGATCCAATCATCTCTGAGTAAATTTTGTTCTGTCTTCATAGAACAAATTTGTAAACAAAATACAGTCCTTAGAATCTGAGGCAACCCCATGCTAAGCCCAGATTGCAAGGAAATTTAAGTGATGATCTTACTCCTTGAGGATCTCACAACATTGCTGACCTGAAGTGCTTAAATTCTCACACACTATAACACAGTATTCTAGCACTACATTTTTGCTTCCCATAATTTAGAGTTTAAGACAACTGTGGTAATTTTGGGCTTAATACTAATTACATGCACAAGTGATTGTAAGTGCACGGAACAGAGTGGTTTTGCCTCAAAAACAGTAGAAATTAGATGTTGATATGTATTTTTAAATCTATCTTAAGCAGAACTTTTCTAATGCTTGCTTCATTTTCAATGCTATTTTGTTATATAAGCAGTGGCATTAAAAGCACAGATACTGGTCATGTATTAAACTATGCACAAGAAATATGATTAAAGGTAGAATCTGACTCTGATTTATCTTCTTGAACAGTTGCTTCAATTTAGTAAAGTAAATTCAGGCCACTAATTTCTTTTGGAATTAAATCTAAATATCCTACCACTTGGGAAAAGACTGCCATTAACTTCTCAGCAAAATAATTGCCAAATGGCAATGTTTTTCTCTCTTGCTGAATATTATGTACAGAAACTAAACCTGGCACTAATTCACATGATAATGGAATAATTTAAAAGTCAAACATATGGTCCATTTCCTCTATATGGGTGAAATAAACCATCGCATGATTAGACATGGAGATTACCTTTCTGGTTATTGGACACATAGGAGTGAATCAATAAATCCTGAATAATGTCAATATTGTTCAATGCTAAAAAACAAACAGAATAAAAATTAATGTTCAATGTGTCCTTGTCCTTCAAATGTCCTGTTTTCTGAAATGAACTATTTTGGTACATCCAAAACGTAAAATCAAACTCTGTTTATTAAATATATGCCTTATATAAAGTCAGCATTACTGAGAAGGGAATTTTTGGAGCAATTTTAAAATATTTCATTGAATAAATAACTTTCAGGTCTTGACACTTTTACACTTCAAAATTTCTTTTAGCTACTTTACTGCAGTCAGACATCAATTAGAAATCATATGAAATCTACTAAAAATTGCTAATACTTCAGATCATCCACTTCCTAATTATTTCTTGTATATTTCTCTGTAAGGTGAGCTATCCCTATGCAGAACTGAAAGCCATTGGCATAGAATATGAGTGAAGTGTGCAGTTGCTAAAGAGCATGTAAAAGAGAAGGTGCTATATGTGCAGAAACTTCAGAGATACCTGCTTCAGTTTCTTCAGGTGTACACATTTTCCTGCAATTTCAATCATACTAAATGTATGATCTACATTGAAATCCCATTTTTTTCAGCGACTAAAATGGGGGCATTAGTATCTTCTTAAATTTACTTTTATTCTAAACTAGCAATGCAGCAACAAGCCTTATTAAGATGTATGGTAAAAAATAAAACCTACAGTCTTCCTCACCTCAGAAAACACTGGACATTTGTACTTTAAATATCATTCTTCCAAAACCAAATTCATCTTATTAAAGAAACTGATTCAATAAGGAAAAAAAATTGATATTTCTCTTGATAGGACTGTCAGAGACAAACGCTTACAAATGAATTTGTTTATTACTATTATCTTCTGTTCCTACATAATTGCAGAATAAGCAGTCAAAACTGAGAAAAAAAGACAAGCCATTCTTTTTAGATTTTATAACACTAGACTCAGGCTAAAGATACTTAATTACAGGTGTTCCAGTGGCCAGCTTCGCAGAAAAGAATGTCAAGTCCTGCACTGCCAGGCTATTGATGAAGCAGATAATCAGATATTAGTCTTCTCAGCCAAAACTGAGTCCTTTGGGCAACAAAAATAAATCCAGTCACATATGTTTAATTATTTCTCATGTTCACTATTTCTGTCTTATTTTTGTTATGATATATTTCTCTGGTTTTTAGGCTGATGATACCCATATTTTGTCCTTTATTTCTTTTATAATCATACAGTCTGCAAAAAAATAAGTAATTAATGATTTTTTAAACAAAAATTACTTTAAAGTTTTCATCACAGGGAGATTTAGAGCTGTCAAACCATTTTCCTTCCTAAGGTGATACGTCTTTCTAAAACACAGTATATCTCTTGTAGCTAAGCTAACATGCTGACAATTAAATGTGTCTTTCATCTGAGAGCTTTAGAGGTAGAGCAGCCTGTAATGATAACTGCAAAAATTAAATAAGCAAAGTAACTGGGATGATTTATTGCTATGGTAAATCATAAACATAGCCTTCTGAGAGTTTTTTTCATGGGAATGAATAAGATTTGTGCCTGACATGGTATCAAACTTGACTCATCCTTTACTTTTTAGCGACTTTCTTTTTAATCTTTGACCTCCATTTCAAAGGTTCAGCTTTAATTGATGGTCTCCACCTCTGCCATTGACTTGGTCATTTAATGGGCCAGTGTCTATCATTCTGAGGAACAGAGATGTCTTGATCTTGAGGCATAACAAGGGTCAACCTAGTAGTTAGATGTGGTAAAGGCAATCCAGGGCTCTAGTCACAGTACGACTGTACACACATGCGTTACCACAAGTGTGATTTATGACCTATATTGTGATAATAACAATTTTTTGTTTTCTCCAACCACAGATGGAGATGATTTTCCAGAGTGGGATAACATCATGTTCCTCCTCCCATTTGGGAAAGCTGAGATGGATGAAGAGCCTTGTTAACCATTTGAACACATATTTCACCAGTAGGAATATATTCCACTTGCCAGTGGTGTAGGTTTGCTCTTGCAAAATCACTGTGATATTTGCAGGTATTTTGGAGTTCCAGGGGCACTCATTGGAGCATTTTGTTTCATTGTGTCCCACAATCTTTTTGTGTGTCCTTGTAAATTCTGCCAGATACATTTTTCTCTTTCTAAGTCTGGTTAGTTTGGAAGTTTTCACTTTATTCTTACATGAAGTAGAAAACTTACTTCATGTGGTGAGAAATAAAGATTTGGAGTAATATATCTTCAATGGTCTTTCTTATGTTAGCATTGACAAAAAGTGTTCACAAATGCAGCTACCTGTTTAAATAGGATATTTGTTTGTTTTTAAGGCCATGCATTTCACGAAGAAGGTAAACAGTGGTTTGGTGTGTAAGTGTAGATATTAAATTGCTGAAGGGAATAGGTAAATTTTATGTGGATGAAGACTTCTGAGTCATAGCTAATATTACACAAAGAATAAAATGATACATTTTTTGTTACCGCTTGAGAATCATCACTGTGATTCTCTTTGTTCTTCAGGATAAAATAACTGAAGCAATTTATCCTCAGGACATGTGTTACATAACTTTTTCCATTATTGTTGCAGTGAAGTATAGCTTTGTGCTAGTTTCAGTAGCTCAGTCTGGTTTGTAGGCTGAAGAAATTACAATGATTCTTCTTCGGAGACTAAGGATCCCCTTCTGCCAAGAAAAATTTTTGACTTACGTGTTGATCCTGTAAACCAAAATGTTGTACTAAGATTAGGCTGGCTAGACCATATGATGTAAAGCAAATTATTTATGCAAAACAGCTTTTCTCTTACTATTTTATCCTAATAGAAGGGATTAAATTAACATTTCAGCTATATAGGGATATATGTGCATTTAGTCCACAATATGATGGTATTAACAAAGGGAGATACTTCCCTAATGTACACCTCTTAAACCATAGTTGGAAGTTGAAGCTGTATATTATCTTTTTTTGATAAACAAGATCCTAAAAGGAAAGAAAACATTTTTTTATTACTGTTATTATAGTTCTATCTGGTCTTTTTTCAGTTCTTTCAGATCTGAATCAATTTGGCCAATATGGTTCTGGATGAAAATATAAAAGCCTTCCTTGAAAAAGGGGAAAGAGATAAATGGATCAAGAGGTGAGATAGGGTGATAGAGCCACTACACGAGAAAATGGGAAAAATCACTAGGATGCAGAAACTGCATGGGCACTCAGGAATATGAAAGGATCAATTAGGTGAGGGGTGGAAGGCAGGACAGAAGAGCACACCAGGGATAATAGAGGGCAATAAATTGTTTCTATTGTAATACGTGTGAGGAGGATGGAATGAAATAGAAACCTGAAGAATCATAGTCAGCTGTCAATATGACGAGCTTTGTGAATACACAAAATATATTGCTGTTGTCCCAGTCCAAAATATATTGCGTGTTGTCTGTGCACTTTGCACAGGTTAGTTGTTCATATGAAAATTGCTGTCATACATAATTGTGAGCTGTAAATGTGGGAGTCATCCAGAAAAGGAATGTACTGGAATTCACACAGGCTCATGGAGGTATTCATGAAAACACATCCTATAATAACATCCCCAACTGGGGGCTGAACTGAGTTTCGGCCATCATATAGTCTTAGACACTTTGTTATTATTTCCATAATAATTGGTTATTCCTGGTAATCTCTGATGTGAATAGTGCAAATAGCCTATCTGTATGTTACTGATTATCATATCCATAGGATCAAAGAATGGAAACCTAGTGAAGAATTTCTCTGCAGAAAGAAAAAAACAAAAGTTCTGAAAGTTCTGAATTAAATCTGAAAGTTATTGAATTCGCCCAGCAAATCAAGAATTAGTGAAGGTGACACACTCAGAGGTGTCAGTCTTCAGTGAAGGAGGTAAAGTGAGAACACACTAATACCTTTTTCTTGCAGAAAAATGTAATTAGAAAAGGTTTTCAGAGACAAGGACATCTCTTGGTAATTTTCACCAATTTATGTAAAGTTCAGCTGTAACATGGGTGAAAAGAAAATCTTTTTTCTGAAAGATCTTAATGGGGGTGACTAATGAAGCACTTCTTCACCAATACATGGTAACTTGATTAAACAACAAAAAGGTTATTAAGGAATTGTATACATTTTTGGCAGCACATTCAAACTTTCCTGAAAAGTAACAAAAATGTTTTGTTATCCTTCAACTTTGCACATATTTGTTTTAAATGGGTCTTGTTTTGATTTCTGAGTTATATGGAAGCCCAGTGGTCCTGGAAATGCATGACCAACATTTTCATCTGCTGAGGTATTTCTTCAAGATTTATACATTTCTGATACTAAAGAATAAATCAATTGTTGGGCTGATGGGGAATAACAAGTCACGCAGACACCAATATGATGAGCATGAGCCACCTTTATTACTATACAAGCACTTTTATTTACTTTCATAAGCCAGCCTCTCTATATGATTAGCAATTATTCATTGGTTAATTTAGCAGTCTGTCTATTACTTCTCAGCATATGATTGGTTTATTTGCAAAAGCATGTTTTTGTATGCCTTGCAGTTTTAAATCAATGTTCTCAGCATTTTGCACTTTCTTCAATCATCCTATTGTTCTTCACTTGCTCTTTGTTCTTGCTTCTTGCTATGTTTCTTCTTCATGGTCAGCGCGAGGTACGTGTAACACTGCTGTAGTCACGTCCTCCTCTTTCCCATCCTCTTCTATCTCATCCTGCTCTATCTTGTAGTCTGGGTTGCTCAGTAACAACAATTCATGACTTTGTTCCCACAAAAACCTGTCTAACAGAGATTCACCTAACTGAGATCTTTCTACATCAGAGGTTCATCCTAAAGTATACAGAATCATAAGGAGTTGAGCCCTCTCAGCTGTGGTTTGGGGTGTGTATGAAAATTCTAAAAATTCATCAGCACTGGACCTTTGATCTTTGCCAATCCACTGTATAAACAGCCATGCGTAATTAGAAAACTAGACTTTGTGCAGTAGATGTGGATTTCATTTTGTGAGCATTGTAAGCATTTGTCAACATAACAGTAAGAACAATTAAACAATCTGTGTATTTTTTGCTAGTATAATGCTTTACTTGAAACACTTTCCACCACCACCTTTTTAAAGGAAAATAGATCATTCTGTTGCAGCAACAAATTGATAAAATCAGTGGATAGTGCTGAAATTATAATGACAGGTCTCGCTAATACATAATACTTTAATTCTTTTAGAAAATAAGAAATAGGAAAAAACATAAAATTTAAAAAAAAATTAAAATCTCTATAAAGTAAGGAATAGAAAATAGGATTTCAATATGGCTCTCTGAGTGGAAATAGTTAATCAGCAACAGATCATTCAACTGGAAATTTGTATTATGAAGGCTTCCAATATTTTATCCACCAGGCTTTAGTTGACTGCTATAAAATTTAACCCATTGTGCTAACAATGTAATTATAAAAGACAGCATAAACATGCTTATTTTTTCTCATAACAAATATTTCCACTGATTATTATGTCAGTATCAGCCAATCAGTTTTTATTTCCAAAACATGATTTATATTATGTGTTTATTGGAATTTCCATTATACTCTAAACTTGTACACATTGAGCATTGCTTATCTACTTTTTTGGTAATATCATAATCGAGCTTCATATACTTTTGGATTGAAATAATATGTGGGTAACAGCTACTTGGAACACAGTTGCCCTCAGTAATGAAACAGACAGAAAGTGCTGTGATGTCAGCTTAACAGAGGCATTAGAAAACAGTATTCTTTTCTGCTTTTGGTCATATGTACAGATATTTCATTGATCCAAATGGTAAAAGAAAAAAAAATTAGTTTAACTGTTTCCTATGAATTTGGAGAAAAGCATGATTTGAATCCCAGTTTTTTGTCTAGGTGGAATCTCTCATGTCCGTTCAATTCTTTCACCTTCTCTTAGTGTTTTTCTGTGTGTTAAATATTTTATGTATTGAGAAAATTTAGTAGAGAATTCAAATGTCTGCGTATTACACAAATTTCTCTTTTTTTCTCACGAATTTAGATGTGTTTTAATTAGAGTTTCTCCAGCTGTGAGATACATAAACAGGGAAAACTCTACAGGAGAGTACTACTATGAAGTACGATTAACTGTTGTGACAATACAGATAAGCAGATATATATTACAAAATAAGAGTATCTAGGAGTGAAGACAAATATCATGCTAGGACTTCCTCATACAGGATAATTTCTTGTATCATAGAAATACATGTGGTGCAATTTTGGGATTATCTCATGAACATAGATTTGTCCACAAATGGCCTGCAGGTCGTAAAGTGGCACATGGACTCTAAGGTGCTGTGCTTTGGCTGTGTGCCTAGGTCTACATTTCCATTCATATCTAGATCTGCTACTCTCCTGGCTAAAGTCAACATCAAGCTTTCACTTCTACACCAACTAGGCCACAATCTAGAAATGAGACTATCAAAATTATCTGAGTGGCCTTCATGCAGGTTCACTACTGTGGTTTTATTCACCATAGCATATTTTAAAATAAATTGCCATTGAGTAAAGTACAGGTGATATCTGAAAGTACTGAGAAGAGGCATGGGTTTTGTTTTTTTTCCAAAATGGTTTATTAGTAGGCTAAAGGGAAATATTCTCTTGTCCTGGTCAGTCTCAAGGTCATGGAGACATGCACATAACTTAAAGGGCTAGAGTATGGATTCTATTTATATCCTAGTATAGTTAGAGAGTTTTATCTTAAAAGGGACTTTTCACTCCCTCAATTAAAGGAGAAAATTCCTCAGATTGTGTTGGATTACAGAGGATTCTCAGGTAATTACACTTAAAATGAAGAGCTGTGTTAGGAAACAGCTTCTAATTTACCCTTCATGACTGAAATGATTGAACACTTAATTTCTGGAGGGAAATAATCTATATTGCCGTCATCACAAGTGACCAGAGTGTTTTCTATTATGAACAGAAACTACTGCCTGAATCAGAGCTAGATGTCAATTTTGGCCTGTCCTTTCCTTATGGTTCTAGAGACATGTGTTCCAAGACATACCTTTAACAAATCTTCAGTGTTACAGTCCGTAAAAAAGTGCTATTAACGTGTCAGTCTGGTCTTCTATAGATTAATTTGATCAGCCTTATGATATTTTGTTTATTACATGTCTGAGTGTGCCCAGGGAGGAGGGCAGTGAACATCATTCTAAGTACAAATATCCTTCTGGAATTCACCAGTTTTCCCATCTGCTGTTCAATAGTGTATCTGTAGAAAAGGAAATCATTATCTCTGAGACTAAACTGAGGAAGGGTTATGGGGATAAATCGATCTGCTCCCCTATTAGCCCCACTAGCATTATCACAGTCTCAATGTCATTAAAATTCTTCCTCCATCCAAACCAGTGTGATGTCATTTACACATTGTATTGGGAATGGTATCCTGAACCATATTGACTAGTCCACAGCATTGTCTAGCAGGGACCAAAACCATAGCAAGGGAGTATTGTGGTTACAATGCTCAAACATGTATTCTATTCACCCATGGTTTCTTATATGGACAGCTAGGTTACAACATCGAAATACAGTGGGAAATTTGGAACAATGTGATAGCGATGTAGCTACACACCATTTATTTAGCCCCTATGAGCAAAAAATCTGAGTTTGCATCATGAAGCTAGTGAGCCAGGGCTAAGACCTCCAAAATTGAGGTCTTTAGCACTGTAACCTGTTACCTCCCAATGGATTGACTACAGAAATCATGAACCAGAAAGGAGTGGTTTACTCTTCTCATATTACAGCATCAGCAACAGACTACATAGGCCTTTCCTACACTGATCATTTCTAGTTCTCTTCTGATCAAGCTACTACCTCTTCTCATGCAGATCCCTAATCTAATCTCAGTCAGAAGTATATTAACTGCTCCCTTATGAAATCTGTGTTGAAATGTCAAAAAGGACCTAAGAAGTTAGGGCAGTCATCCTAACTGATTTCCAGAAACAGATATTGTCACAATGAGATGAATGCTTGCACTGTTAAGCAAATTCACTATAAATGTTTTCCTGTTGAAAATAATCAATATACACTGAATGAGCTGTGGAAACAGAATATTATACTTCTTCAGCCTCAGATACTCTCCCCATAAACAGTATCAACATCCAGTTTCTGGAATCTTTTTCAATAAGCAATTTGGTATATTCATGCTTTTCAAAAAATATTTTTACAAGATGAAAGTAAATGGTTTTACTTGTTCATTTTATCAAACATGATGCTTACACATGCCATGACAAAAGGTGAAGTTCAGCTGTTTCAGCTGGCTTGGAAACTTTTTTGTATTAGTTTTAGATTTTTTCTTAAACTGGTGGGGTGCAGAGAGAAAGAAACCATTGAAGCGTATTTGTTTTCCTTCTGGACTTGAGGAGTCTACAGAGCAATGACTAAGAACAACAAATGAACAGAAAAGAAGCCAGACTGTCATGACTGACATTCTATTGTCATAAATTTGACCTCCTTGGAATATTATTTTTTTAAGGACTGGAAAGACAGCAAACTAAATTCTACTGTCATTTACCATGGAACAAACCCAACTTTACTCAGTATCTTCATAATAATGAGGATATATTTTATGCCCAAGAAAAACTTTGTTTATTGAATTTATAGGAAATAGTATAGAAAAATAAAATATGCACAGCAGGTTTAACTTGCTGTTCCTGCTTTGCAGTAGTAGGTGCAGGAAGTAAGGTGAATGGCTGCAATCACACGAAGAAGAACATTATTGTTTGAACAACGCATGTTGCCAGCTAAAGGAAATTGTGAGAGTTAATTTTTTTTCCTTTACATTAGATACGGCATACAAAGAAGATGAATGGAATACACAATTTACTGTTCCCTTCCTTTCTTTTACTGGGTATGAATTCAATTTAGCAAAGTGCCTGTTTTTATCCCTGTTACACATGTACTTTATGCAGTAAAAGATTACGCTGCTAAATGGAGGATTAAAAACAACACAACAAACGTGTGGAGATTATACTCCTGTTTACCAGATTGCCTGTGCTTAGTATTTGCTGCAATGCTCATGAAATGAGGGGAACTCCATCTAGTAATATGTCTAATATCCAGCTGATTGCCCTTTGCACAAGAATTTCATACAATAAATGAAGTCTCTCCATAATCACACCTGACCCTCATTTTTCTCTCGTGCTAAATGTATTCTTGGTTATGGTAAGGAAATTGGTGAGGAAACACAAGAGAAGACAGGCATGTATTTACAAATATATGGCTTAGCTGAACTTTTCTGACTATCTCTTGGAGTCTTTTCCCAGCTCCTATGTGTAAGCTTTTTGGAAAATCTTCCACATTTGCTAGATGCATCATTGTGGCTCAGTGACATGCACTGTCTCAGAGGAGAAAAAAGAAAAAATGCATCTGCATTTGAAGTAGTTCAGAAGTCAGAGTTCTGGTTGACGGGGGCACAAGGTCACGCAGACACCAATATGATGAGCATGATCCGTTTATTTCTAGTACAAGCTCCTTTTGATCTACTTTCATAAGCCAGCCTTTCTATATGATTAGCAATGCCCTTCTATATGATCAGCAATTATTCATTGGTTAATTTAGCAGTCTGTCTATTACTTCTCAGCATATGATTGGTTTATTTGCAAAAGCATGTTTTTGTATGCCTTGCAGTTTTAAATCAATGTTCTCAGCATTTTGCACTTTCTTCAATCGTTCTTTGTTCTTCAATTGCTCTTTGTTCTTGCTTCTTGCTATGTTTCTTCTTCATGGTCAGCGCGAGGTACGTGTAACACTGCTGTAGTCACGTCCTCCTCTTTCCCATCCTCTTCTATCTCATTCTGCTCTATCTTGTAGTCTGGGTTGCTCAGTAACAACAATTCATGACTTTGTTCCCACAAAAACCTGTCTAACAGAGATTCACCTAACTGAGATCTTTCTACATCAGAGGTTCATCCTAAAGTATACAGAATCGTTGATTAATTAATTTCAAAATTAGGCCTTGTATTGGTAATAAAAACTGATCTTAATTGAGGGGAATAGAACCTGAAGTCTCTATGATTGCTGGAATGTGGAGAAGGTGGTTGATACCATCTTGACCAGCTGCAATATGTGCATAACTGTGGCAGAGAGACTCAGAGGCACTGACCCATGACCTGAGCAAGGAGGAATGTCTGCAAAGGAGAGAGATTAAAGGTTCCCAGCAATCTGAAAACAGTAATATATGGAAATTTAAAAAAAAAACCAAAAAAAAAAAAAATCCCTTATATTACGGTCCTTAAAGAGGACTCAAAGAGAATCCAATGCTTTGGGCCACTTGGATCTTGTAAGGATTCTTTACTTACCCTAAAAAGTGAAGGAAATGTCTGTCTCGGTTTTGAGACAATGTTTCCAGAGAAAAAATTTTGCAGAGTAAATGTTTCCTCTGAAGTGAAACATTTGATTATTTTTTCCCAACAATATGAAATAGATGCCACGCAAAAGTGAAGAGAAAAAAATGGTAGTTTGTTAACAAACACAGTGCCCACAGGACACAGATAAAAAGTAACTATTCGATCAAAAGCCCAGAAGCTGCTGCCCCTACGGCTCGCCATGTGGTGCAGACAAAATGGCTCCCATTCCCGGAAAAAAAAAAAAAAAGAAACAAAACCAGAAACCCAGTGGCCTCTCCCGTAACAGTGGCAAAAAGAAAACCCAAAAACCTGGATTACAGTCCTTTCTACACTGTGGATGGAATGGAGGGCTCGGTGTGTTTTCTGTTGCCAGCTTGGCTTCCGGAATCCGGACGAGATTGAGCCACTGCGGCTTTTTCTCCCCTCTGGTCAGCGAATTGCTCCCGGAGCAGAACCACAGGAGCTGCAGGAAAGCTGCCGAAGCTAACAAACCCGAGCTAGCTAAACTGCAATAATGTAACTCAGCTGCACACAGCGAGCAAGAACCTCCCTGGTGCTGAGCTGGGCTGCAATAGCAAAAGCCGAGTCCAAAAGCCCGGCTGTGTTGCAGTGCTGGCTTTTTAAACTTGTCGCCGCCTTCCCAGCAGCTTCTGCTCCTTCTTCCGAGTCGGAGCTAAAGGCACAGGCACCTTTTGGGCATTACAAGCCAACAGGGATAGGAATACATAACAGAATTGGCACAAAATAAACCCAATGTCACAAGTAAGTTCTTCAAAACAATTTATTTTCAATTACAATTATTTCATTCTTCAAACACATTTTCTTTATTCGTAAGTACATTTTATTAAACATCTTGACATTTTGTCAGCAGCAGCAGACAGAAATTAGGCTTGTCTTAGCATCAGGCAAATTTGCACTGCAGAAGATCTTAAAAGATCAATTTTGTTAGTGCCCAGCTAAGGAAATCTGAAGAAATTTAGTTGAAAGTTGATCTTCACTCTAGTCTTGAAGATCAAGTTTTGTATTTTTTTAATCTCATATGGTTTTTTGTGGTCCTCTGATCATTCTCAATTCTCTTCACTGGGTTGTCCTCACTAATATGTCTTTTTTAAAAGGTGGAGCCTTTTAAGAAAGTTATTTTTCTTTAATTGGATTATGCTATTTGTGCTGCAGATCTGTTTTCCCTTAGAACAGATCTATTAGAACACAATCTGTTTTCCCTTAGAACACAACCTATTATAGTTGGGTTTGAGGTTTGTTTTTTCCCTTTCCCTGTAGCATGGTCTACATTGATGATTTTCTCTTTTACATTTTCCATGTAGCTTTTTGCAAATCTGTCACAGTCCTTTTCCTCAACCTTTCCTCAAGCCACTAGAGATGCATTATCATTATAAAAATAGCTATTTCACTTAGAGAATTTCTCAAATTTATAAAAACATTTTTAATTCTGAATCTCTTTATCAACCTCATTTCTTCCAAGTAGATGTATCACCCATTTATGAAAGTATGTAGGTATTTCATTCTTGTGTCTATCTTAGGGAAAGCTCATCTAGATGGCTTTTCATGAAAAAACTTGTTTAAAAGTATAAAACTTTGCCTAAATTTTATCTATTTTATAACCCTTTTTTATTTTTTAGGCAAATACGACATGAAACAATAATACAAGTTCTTTTTAATGAACATTCCAAATTCTTGATAAGCTCATTCCTGCGTTAGACTCTTATATATCTCGTAATGTGTGTATGCCTATGTGGTTTTGGTATAGAAGTCAACATGGAGACTTCTGATAGAAGTGTCAAAAGTGGCCTTGAAGTAGATAAAATCAAGACCTGCCAGTTTCAGACTGACCCACTGCTGGCCAAAGCGAGCCAGTGTGGCAGTGTCCTGTGATACATGTAGAAGTAAAAACTGCTGCAAAAAAAAAAAAAAAAAAAAAAAAAAAAAAAGTAGACAGGACTTAAGTAACACTAAGAGAAAGAAAGTGCCTTGTATACACGAAGTGGAGAAGGAGAGGTGCCAACACTGTGAAGGCATGGTAAAGTAGTGGTGACTCTGAAGCTCAGGGAGATCCCACAGAGGAGCAAATATCCACCTGCAGCATATGGAGAACCCACACATGAGCAGGTGGATATGTCCTGGAGAAGTCTGTTCCCATGGTGCCCTGACCCACTGTACTTCTCAGAAATAGTGAGGGATCTCTCCCTGTCCTCATCCTAACCCATTAGAATTTTGCTATATTTTTCTCCCTGCGCAGTGAGGAGGGCACTGATAGAGGGCTTGTGAGCACCAGGAAAAAATCAACCCATCTCTCTGCCTTAGCAGCTTTTCCTATGTGCAAACATGTATATGAAACTTGTTGTAGTCCCTTCATTAAAAAGAGTATAAACAATGCTTCTCTATCTAGTACTCATCTTTGCAACATCCTAGGGACATCCACTATGGATTGGTTGATAAACTCTCATATAGAATAAAATTCATATATATAGAATAAATTAGTTTGTCTAAGAAACCTAAAAATGCTAATGTCCTAAAATCTCACCAGTTTCTTTTTTTCCAGCCAAAATCTGATTAATTTAGCACTTGATAGGCATCAGATTACTTAGTGATTTTTTATGGAAGCCACTGATAACTGTGTCTACGATAAGCTGGGCATCTCTCACCTTAAATTGTGGGTTAAAATAACACCTCCCTTGTATGTTCTGATTTTCTCTTGTAGCTAATGGGTGTGAAGTTGTGCATGTACTTTATGGCATGATGTGTTTTTTAAACACCATGAAGAATTTTAGGTTAAAGTATCCTTGCTAATTTTTACATTTTTAATTGTGTGAGAGTATGTAGTACGGGTTCTCTATTGTCTGTTCCTGGTAGATGGACTGTAGGAGTGATACTCGTGCACTGTGATCTACTTTGTCAAAAACAGTAGATGAGTTTGGCAATTTATCTCAATCTCTGCTCATGCTTTGATTTCAGTATTTGTAATAGATCTACGAGCTGTGCCCTGCAAGGCATGGACAATACCAACCCAGCTGCCAACTGATATAATGTTTCCTGATATGATACTTGGTTAGACTTCCCTAAAGTATTCTAATTCTAAGTCTATGCTACCCATGAAGCATACTTTGAGACATGTTTAAAGCCCACAGGAGAATGGATGACTTGCTATATTTTTTTATTTTAGGTCTTCAGGCAGTACCTAGAAAGTATTTGTCTATCATTGTTCTAAACAGACAGACAAAGATGTAAAGAAGCTGAAAATGAAAATGAACCTGCATAACTTATTTATTTATTACTTATGTAGCAAACTCTATTTGAAACTTTGATTAGGTTACCTTCATACGTAGGCTACCAGATATGGATATATTCACATGGTGTTTCAAACCTAATTTGACTTCCTTTGAAACCTCTTGGATACAGAACAGCATGTTTCCATTCTAATGTATTTAAATAAATAGAGAAATTATTTTTGATAGTTTGGCAAAAGGCCACAATATCCAGGCAACTGTCAGTTTTTGCATTTTGCTTCTCTCTGTAAGGAAAACTTTAGTGTCATTTCAAAAAAGCTGAAAAAAGGCCTTCTTTCTTATTTTTTTATTGCTTTATTTATTTGGGGTATATTTATTATTATATTTTATGTTTATGTTGGGTTTTTTTGAGAGTGGTATGGGGAACTAATTGAAATAAATTTAGAGCTAGAAGGTTTTAATTTTGAGGAGCAGACTTTTACATTGTCCTCCTCATTGCCAGCTAACAAAGCCCTAACTTATTAGAGGAGGAGAACTCTGTTCCTTGACATGAAAAACAGTCCAGGGTAGACTTGGGGTGGTCAGACTTTCTTGTGCACACATACATACACATAACAATGCAACACACACACATAAGGTATATTTTCCATGGCTATATACCTGGTATAGATAGATAGATAGATAGATAGATAGATAGATAGATAGATAGTAGATAGATAGATTAGATAGATGATAGATAGACAGATAGATAGATAGATAAAATATATCTCATTTATAGAACTATGAAAGATTTATGCAGTTATATACACACATATATATATTATACATATACACATATATGATAATACATTTATATATCAGATACATTCCAAAACACCTTTCCAGACTATAGACAGCCTTCAGTTACTAATTAGATATTTTTCACCTTTGAAAATCTGGATTAGTTATATTTCCTTTCAAATTTATAAAGGGAAATAGCAATGAAAAATAAGATTATAGTTTTCTGTGAGGTAAATCAAAATTCAGTTTGTGCAAAACTAGAAGGGCATTCGCAGACTGCACATATTTTTTTCAGTACATATTTAACAATATTCATCGCTTATACTCCTTAAGCAACTCTTGACCACAGTCATTTTATGTAGTTTACAACATAACCATTGCTACCTGAGGGACAAAATTAAACTACCAAGAGTATGAAGTGGTAGACTCTTACACTGAATAAAAAATAATATTTTGTCATCCAACAGTATCTCAGTTGAAAATAGTAAAAAAAACAGACATGTAAATTCTATTTTAAAAATTTAATGCAAGTTGTATCTGAACTGGCTCAAGGATCCGATGTGTTTCACTATTGTAAGAACTATCTACTGTGGCATCTGAATTTAAAAACATTATCTGTAACACTGCTAGTAAGTCAAAGACAGAAAAAATAATTCTTGAATCATCCTCATGTCATGTGGTCCGGAAAAGGTATGAAGAGAGGTGAAATACAGCACATGGGGTTTCAGATCGAACAGTACCACAAAATGTGTTACTACAAATTCACCTTCAAAAAACCAAAAGAGCAATTCATGGCTTCTAAATGTTATCTTTATGTGTATTCTGATTTGTTATTTTCCTTTGGAGCCAAATACTTTAAAGATAATGAAGATAATAGATGGTTGTAGCTTAGACAGTAGAAGTTGCAGTCCCACGTCTTACAAAAGAGAGCCTCATTAAAACTGTCAAAGAGAAAAAAGGGTTCCTAACAAAGTTAAATGAGTGAAATAGAGGAAATTTACTGGTCTACTTTTTCTCTCTTTTTCACATAATACTTTGTGGCAGTAGTGGTCTGCAGGGAAAGCAGACAATGAATACTGGAAAAGCTAGATCAAAATTTAGTGCTAGAGGAATGCTCGCACAAGCACTCCTAACTTGGCATTTGGATTGCACTTACTCCAAGGAAAACATGGTGAAAACAGTAGATATTCTTGTTCATATCATAACAGCAATCTAAATATGAATGTAAATAGCAAAACAGACCTAATTTTCTGAATTGCCTTATTTTTGGTTCTCACATTCAGCCCTTACTTTGCAGTGAGTAAATTCATTATAGGAGAGAAAGAAAAGGCCATCAAGAGGTAAGCTGCTACAGATATTGAGCTGAGGTGTTTTAGCATGTGTTTGCTGTGTTACTGTGTGTTAACATGTGTTAGCTGGTAGAGAGTGAGGAAAAAAATTGGCCTTTTTTTGAAACAAATTTAGACCAAATCTTTTGTTCGCCAAAAATTTCCACAGCCATCCTATCTCTACAGAGACATTTATTGTGACACTATTTCTTTAAAAACTTCTAATCAATACGTGCTATCATTGCACATCCTTTGAGATTACAATCACGATGCTTTTTACTTTGACATATTTTTATTTGTAGATTCTCTTTATTGTTGCACTTTAAGTAGTAACATTTTAGGACCTCTGAGATGCCCACTGAAAAGATAAACATATATATCCGATTTTATATACGTACAATTTCTTCTAAGACAATTAGTAACAAGAAATGCAATGCAAGGATTGCAATACGTATGCAGCCATAACCTTTGCCGAGGAAAACTAATTAATCCTCTACATGCTATCTAAGGCATATAAAAACTTATTCATAGAGACCTTAGAGACCTTTTGTGTATTAATGGACAAAAACATTTCATGGTGAATATAACCCGATGCTTTATGATCTTGAAATATTTTGATATTGACAGAGCTAGTTTCAAGAAGGGTTGAAGACAACTTTGTTAAGAAAACCTGACCTGCCACTTGCATGTTCACCAACTAAAAATAAGGATTAAGTACTCAGATTTGCCCCTAGGGAGAGTAGTAGCAACTCCCTTCTATAATGTAATTTTTTTGTTTGAGGATGATATAGCAATATTTTTTGTAGGGATATTAAATAGTCATGATTGCCCAAGGGTTCTGAAGACGGCTCTGCTCCGATTTCCCACACCCTATACTCAATACTCAGAAATTCAGATATCCTTGTCTGCGGTTGTTTCCTCTTCTCTCTGCCATTTAACACAGTACTTGCTCAGCCACATGCTGGTTCAGCTGCCATCTTGAGGAAGGGTTTAATTATTTAGAATTAGGAAGCTCAAAACTTAAAAAGTTTCCCATAACTCTCTAAAGTTATCCATGTGTATGTCTGCCTTATGTACAAAAGCAAAATAGCTGGAAACATATTACTAAAGATTTCTTTCTGTTTGGAGTCTAACGTACAAATGCTGAATCTATATACAGAGATAAACAGATGAAGAATAGTCCAAGTGCAATTACTATTTTTTGTGAATAGAGGAGAGGTGCCAACACTGGTGAAGGGCATGGTAAAGTAGTGGTGACTCTGAAGCTCAGGGAGATCCCACAGAGGAGCAAATATCCACCTGCAGCATATGGAGAACCCCACACATGAGCAGGTGGATATGTCCTGGAGAAGTCTGTTCCCATGGTGCCCTGACCCACTGTACTTCTCAGAAAATAGTGAGGGATCTCTCCCTGTCCTCATCCTAACCCATTAGAATTTTGCTATATTTTCTCTCCCCTGCGCAGTTGAGGAGGGGCACTGATAGAGGGCTTTGTGAGCACCAGGAAAAATCAACCCATCTCTCTGCCTTAGCAGCTTTTTCCTATGTGCAAACATGCTGATATGAAACTTGTTGTAGTCCCTTCATTAAAAAGAGTATTAAACAATGCTTTCTCTATCTAGTAACTCATCTTTTGCAACATCCTAGGGACATCCACTATGATTTGGAGTGTTTTGATAAACTCTCATATAGAATAAAATTCATATAGTATAGAATAAAATTAGTTTGTCTAAGAAAACCTAAAAATGCCTAATTGTCCTAAAATCTCACCAGTTTCTTTTTTTCCAGGCCAAAATCTGATTAATTTAGCACTTGATAGGCATCAGGTTACTTAGTGATTTTTTATTGGAAGCCACTGATAACTGGTGTACTGATAAGCTGGGCACTCTCATCACCTTAAATATGTGGGTTAAAATAACACCTCCCTTGTATGTTCTGATTTTCTCTTGTAGCTAATGGGTGTGAAGTGTGGCATGTACTTTATGGCATGATGTGTTTTTTAAACACCATGGAAGAATTTTAGGGGTAAAGTATCCTTGCTAATTTTTACATTTTTAATTGTGTTGAGAGTATGTAGTACGGGGTTCTCTATTGTCTGTTCCTGGTAGATGGACATGTAGGAGTGATACTCGTGCACTGTGATCTACTTTGTCAAAAACAGTAGATGAGTTTGGCAATATTATCTCAATCTCTGCTCATGCTTGATTTCAGTATTTGTACATAGATCTACGAGCTGTGCCCTGGCAAGGCATGGACAATACCAGACCCAGCTGCCAACTGATATAATAGTTTCCTGATATGATACTTGGTTAGGACTTCCCTAAAGTATTCTAATTCCTAAGTCTAATTGCTACCCATGAAGCATACTTGGAGACATGTTTAAAGCCCACAGGAGAATTGGATGACTTGCTATATTTTTTTTATTTTAGGTCTTCAAGGTCAGTACCTAGAAAGCTATTTGTACTATCAGTTGCTTCTAAACAGACAGACAAAGATGTAAAGAAGCTGAAAATGAAAATGAACCTGCATAACTTATTTATTTATTTACTTATGTAGCAAACTCTATTTGAAACTTTGGATTAGGTTACCTTCATACGTAGGCTACCAGATATGGATATATTCACATGGTGTTTCAAACCTAATTTGACTTCCTTTGAAACCTCTTGGATACAGAACAGCATGTTTCCATTCTAATGTATTTTAAATAAATAGAGAAATTATTTTTGATAGTTTGGCAAAAGGCCACAATATCCAGGCAACTGTCAGTTTTTGCATTTTGCTTCTCTCTGTAAGGAAAACTTTAGTGTCATTTCAAAAAAGCCTGAAAAAGGCCTTCTTTCTCTATTTTTTTTACTTGCTTTATTTATTTGGGGGTATTATTATTATTATTATGTTTATGTTTATGTTGGGTTTTTTTTTGAGAGCTGGGTATGGGGAACTAATGAAATAAATTTAGAGCTAGAAGGTTTTAATTTTGGAGGAGCAGGACTTTTACATTGTCCTCCTCACTTGCCAGCTAACAAAGCCACTAACTTATTAGAGGAGGAGAACTCTGTTCCTTGAACATGAAAAACAGTCCAGGGTAGACTTGGGGGTGGTCAGACTTTCTTGTGCACACTTATACATACACATACACATGCAAACACACACACATAAGTATATTTTCCATGGCTATATACCTGGTATAGATAGATAGATAGATAGATAGATAGATAGATAGATAGATAGATAGATAGATAGATAGATAGATAGATGATAGATAGACAGATAGATAGATAGATAAAAATATATCTCATTTATAGAACTATGAAAGATTTATGCATGTATATACACACATATATATATATATACATATACACATATATGATAATACATTTATATATCAGATACATTCCAACACACCTCTTCCAGACTATAGACAGCCTTCAGTTACTAATTAGATATTTTTCACCTGTGAAAATCTGGATTAGTTATATTTCCTTTCCAAATTTCATAAAGGGAAAATAGCAATGAAAAATAAAGATTATAGGTTTTCTGTGAGGTAAATCAAAATTCAGTTTGTGCAAAACTAGAAGGGCATTCGCAGACTGCACAATATTTTTTTCAGTACATATTTAACAATATTCATCGCTTATACTCCTTAAGCAACTCTTTGACCACAGTCATTTTATGTAGTTTACAACATAACCATTGCTACCTGAGGGACAAAATTAAACTACCAAGAGTATGAAGTGGTAGACTCTTACACTGAATAAAAAATTAATATTTTGTCATCCAACAGTATCTCAGTTGAAAAATAGTAAAAAAAACAGATCATGTAATTCTATTTTAAAACATTTAATGCAAGTTGTATCTGAACTGGCTCAAGGACCGATGTGTTTCACTATTGTAAGAACTATCTACTGTGGCATCTGAATTTAAAAACATTATCTGTAACACTGCTAGTAAGTCAAAGACAGAAAAAATAATTCTTGAATCATCCTCATGTCATGTGGTCCGGAAAAGGTATGAAGAGAGGTGAAATACAGCACATGGGGTTTCAGATCGAACAGTACCACAAAATGTGTTACTACAAATTCACCTTCAAAAAACCAAAAGAGCAATTCATGGCTTCTAAATGTTATCTTTATGTGTATTCTGATTTGTTATTTTCCTTTGGAGCCAAATACTTTAAAGATAATGAAGATAATAGATGGTTGTAGCTTAGACAGTAGAAGTTGCAGTCCCACGTCTTACAAAAGAGAGCCTCATTAAAACTGTCAAAGAGAAAAAAGGGTTCCTAACTAAAGTTAAATGAGTGAATAGAGGAAATTTTACTGGTCTACTTTTTTTCTCTCTTTTTCACATAAAATACTTTGTGGCAGAGTGGTCTGCAGGAAAGCAGACAATGAAATACTGGAAAAAGCTAGATTCAAAATTAGTGCTAGAGGAATGCTCGCACAAGCACTCCTAACTCTGGCATTTGGATGCACTTACTGCCAAGGAAACATGGTGAAAACAGTAGATATCTTGTTCATTATCATAACAGCAATCTAAATATGAATGTAAATAGCAATAACAGACCTAATTTCTGAATTGCCTTATTTTTGGTTCTGCCACATTCAGCCCTTAACTTTGCAGTGAGGTAAATTCATTATAGGAGAGGAGAAGGAAACAGGCCATCAAAGGTAGCTGCTAAATGAGCTGAGGTGTTTAGCATGTGTTTTGCTGTGTTAGCTGTGTTGTGTTTAACATGTGTTAGCTGTAGAGAGTGAGGAAAAAATGGCCTTATTTTGAAACAATTTAGAAATCTTTTGTTCGCCAACAAATTTCCACAGCCAGTCCTATCCTTACAGAGACATTATTAGTGACACTAATTTCTTTAAATACTTTCTATCAATTAGTGCTATCATTGCACATCCTTTGAGATTACAATCACATGCTTCTTTACTGTGACAATATTTTTATTTGTAGATCTCTTTATTTGTTGCACTTTACAGGGTAACATTTTAGGCCTCTTGAGATGCCACTGAAAAAAAAATATGTATAATGGAATTTTAAATACAGAACACATTTTTCAGAAAAGTAAGATGCAATGCAAGGATTGCAATACTATGCAGCCATAACCTTTGCCGAGGAAAAACTAATTAACTCCTCTACATGGCTATCTAAGGCATATAAAAACTTATTCATAGAGACCTTAGAGACCTTTGGTATTAATGGACAAAAACATTTCATGGTGAATATAACCCGATGCTTTATGAATCTTGAAAATATTTTGAATATGACAGAGCTATTTCAAGAAGGGTTGAAGACAACTTTGTAAGAAAACCTGACCTGCCCTTTGCCATGTTCCCAACAAAATAAGAGGGATTTAAGTACTCAGATTGCCCCTAGGGGAGAGTAGTAGCAGACTCCCTCTCTAAATGCTACAATTTTTTTTTTTTTTGAGGATGGATAAGCAAATTTTTTGTGAGGGAAAAAGGTGGTGCAGAGCCAAGGGTCTGAAGACGGCTGTCTGCTCCGTTTCCCACACCCAACTCAAGAACCAGAAATTCAGATATCCTGTCTGCGGTGTTTCCTCTTCTCTCTGCCATTTAACACAGTACTTGCTCAGCACATGCCTGGTTCAGCTGCCATCTTGAGGAAGGCAAGTTCATTATTGTAGAATTAGGAAGCTCAGACTTAATAAAGTTTCCCATAACTCTCTAAAGTTATCCATGTGTATGTCTGCCTTATGTACAAAAGCAAATAGCTGGAACTATATTTACTAAAGATTTCTTTCTGTTTGGAGTCTAACTACAAATGTCTGAATGCTATATACAGAAGATAAACAGATGAAGAATATCCAAGTGCAATTCTATTTGTTTTGGTGAATAGTATTAAAATAGTTGATAAGATGCTAAATAAATATTGTTTCCAGCAGCATTTATTGTTATGTCTAATGTGCTGTACCCACTCAAGAGAGGAAAATGTATATTTTGCAGTGTTTCCTCCTAGAAGTCAGGATTGTGCACAATCAAATTAATCAGTCAGTGAAAGTAGAAGAAGTGGGTTGTGATGGTCCTGGGGCTGCTAGCATCACTATATGAAAATATTATAAACTATGTCTTCAAAAGTCATAAAACTACAGCATTTACAAAAATTGAAGTGGGCCATGAAAAACACAGCATTATTTGTGTAAAGAGGTATGGAAATTATTACTGCTCTCTTAGTGCAGAAAAATAACTCATCCCACACTTGTGAGTAGATGGCTGTCACAATTAGCAATTACTTCTGAAATTACTTTGATCATTAAGATTCCAGTGGCTGAGTGAAGAGAAAATGAAAGATGAATATTCTGGTACTAAATTAATGGAAATATACTTCTCAATGACAGATGGAAAACCCAAATAATTTTATAACGAACAGTTTTACTGAAAGTGTTGCAGCTTCGTAGCTCCCTAGAAAAATGAGAAGTAATGTAAAAATTGGACAAGATGAAATCACCTTTTTCATTCCGCATACTGACTGCACAAGTCGCTTTCAAGAAATCTACTGCTTATTGGACCTTAGGAAGCACTTCGTTGACTTTAAGAAGGCTGGTACAAAACGTTCTGCTTAATTAGAAAGCCTTCTGGTACCAGAAAATGAGGTTTATTCTGAAGAACATATTTGAATATGTTTTTCTGTATATAAAGGTAAAAAACATTACTTAAGTGTAGCCGGTTTGTCACAGAATTGCTGCCAAGACTGACTAGAAAGCCACTTTTTTCAGACCACTATGGAATTAAAACTCTGTGGTAAAATGAAGCAATATTTATGTTTTTTTCCCAGTTCTTAGGGCTGATAGTTTCCATAAAAGGGTAGTACCCCAAAATCTCAGTTAAGCCTAAACTAATGATTTCAGTTCCTAGGGGGAAAGAAAACCAAGACCCACATCTGAATCAAGAAGCAGAATATCTCCCTAATTCATTTTTACATTAAAACCCCAGCAGGGTCTTTACCCCAGCAGTGTTTCTGGGGAAGTGATGTTGCCCTACAGGAACATGATGGTCAAAATTTGCTGAATGAGATCCGGATCTGACTTTATTTTTTCCTTGAAAACTGTGTTAACAGTAGTCAAGTTGTCAATTGCTGGCTGCTTCCCCAATAGATGTTCCTGGAACATTTGCTTTGAACACTTTGACTGCACCTGCTAAACCTTGGAAGGTGATGGAAATCCCTTTCTTTTCTTTCCATGACATTAAAAAAAAACCAATAACCAGAGGATATTGACAGCACAAAGGAAACAGACTTCTACATGTACTGAATTCTTTTGTATTTCTGCTTCTGCCCTTTGTTCCTCCTCCAGTACCACCGAAATAGTTGTTGGATATTACTTAATTGACATTGAATTTTTTTTCCTGTCGTAGAGTATATCCAAGTCTGCTTGCTGACTCACCCACATGAGAGGTATCAGAGGTCAGCAGACTTTTTGCTAAGATAGCAACCATTGTAGCCAGGGGTAATACTTTGATATTTAGAGTGGAGGAAGTTTGGTAGACAGTGTCTCAGTCTAGTACAATGATACACACCGTAAATACCCCCCAGACCACTGGGAAGAATCACCTTGTCAAGGAGCTTCTTAGTCTCTGCTTTAGAAACTGTCTAGACAAATGTTCTATAATACAAACAGTTTTAAATACCTTGGAGTGATTTGCACAAATCACTAACTACTAATGTAACAATCCCTTAGGAAAGGAGGAAAAAAGCTGAATACTGCTATTTCTTGGCTCTGCTTCTAGGACATTTTCAATAACAACGTAGCACATGCTAAAAGCCTTTAGGCTGTTCAGAGCTGGTGGTATTGGACAGCAGCAGAATGAGGAGGGTGAAATCCCTTCCATGAAATGTGAGAACTGGCTCCACTTAGATTCTTAGTTTTGTGCAAAAAGTATGTCTGGCATATATATTCCAACAATATATTCCAAGTCTGCATTGAATTCTGTGATCATATTATTTGCTGATTATAATTTATTTATTTTTGAGTGTGATATATGACTTTTTGTGTGTGTTTATGTACTGTAATAAGCAGAATTATCACCAGATTCTTACCAACAGCGCAAAATCTTTGAGTCATTATCTGAAAATCACAATCTAACTTTTGCTTTACTGCATAAAATGACCCTCAATTCACTTTTTTGTTTGCTAAAACATGAAGTGAGATACTTCTGCTGGTATCTTAATGTTATCTGATTTGATTTCATTAGCTTGTTATAATGAAATAACATGAATAATTGTCATTTAAAATGTTAATTAATCTGTTACTTCAATAATTGAAAAATGTGTGATACAGTAAAGCACCTTGTACAAGTAAAGAATTGACATTCAGGAGACTCAGTTTCCTGCTTAAAATTTAGACAACTTTGAGGAGTACTGATGAAATCTCATATCCTTTTATAGGTGATAGCACATTTGAGTGATTTGCTTAACAGTGACATGATGTCTGCAATCTGTCTGTTAGGACTTCAACACCTTTAAAAACTTCTCAGTTCGACCTTGTTTTTCAGCCAGGTCAACGAGCAATTAGAATACACTTAAGATGTATGTAAGTCTATATAAATTCTATAAAAATTCATTGTGTATGCTCACTCCATAATATGCGAAGAAAGCTGGGAATCTGTAGGGTACCTCATTGACAGAAACAGATATTTCAGTATAATTCCATGATGTATTTGAACTTAGAAAGAAGCCAATTTCAGCCTTTCAGATTGTTCCAAATCCAGGCCATGATTTTACAGCACTATAAACCAAGTAAGAGGCATGAATAAAAGGAAGATATCAAAGTGATGGATGGAAGTGTAAATATGTTCATTAAAGAACACAATTCTGAATGCACTGCTGTGTAAGCAAAAAACCTTTTGATAAATCTGAGTTTTTCCTTTCAAAATAATGATTTACTATTATTGATTCATAGCCATAGTTCTGTTGGCAACAGAGATATTTGTTTTAATCTGATCTGGGACAGAAAAATGAAAAGAATTAGACATTACTAAATTAACAAGAAAGCAGAAACTTACCTTGTCACTACCTTAAATGAAACATTTGAAAGCCAAGCGACTTTGCTTTCACATACTCCTGCTTGTAATTATCTGTACACAGGGAAAAAAATAATATTACAAATGTAGGCATCTCAGTAACTATTTCGTGACTTACTAAGGTTTGTAAGAAAAAAGCCAAAGTAAATGGGACAATATAGTATGTGAAATGTTCAAGATTTTAAGAATTTTTACTTATTTATTATTTATTTACTGCCACATCCAATGATTAAAGACATAGATCATGATTTCCTGGTCTTTTTTTCTCTCCTCTTAACATACAAAGAGAAAGAAAGGAAAGAAAGAAATTACTTTATTAAAGAAGCTCATTCCAAAATGCACCTTGCCTTGAACAAATTAGTATAGTAAGTGAGATTGTGAATTTTTAAGAAGGTACATGTAAAAACCAAAAAAATGAGCTAAATGGTTTCGTGAAAAATTAGTTTAAGGATAGCAAATGTTTCTAAAGTGCTATATTAATCATTGAATGAATTAGAATTAAAAATCATCTAGTTCCAATCCCCCTGCTGTGTGCAAGGATACTACCACTAGATTAGATTGCTCATACTCTTGCAGTTGGTTTTGGAAAACTTCAGGGAGGGAGCATTCACAAGTTCCCCAGGAAATCTGTTCCAGGAAATCTGCTTCCCTATTCTCTCGGTAAAGAATTTCTTCCCAATGTCTAATTTACATCTAACCCCTTTCAGTTTAAAACTGAAACCATTTGTCCTATAACCACATTCCTTGATAAAATCCATTGTCACCTTTCTGGTAAGCCCCTTTTAACTACTTCAAGGCTGCTATGAGGTCTCACTGGATTCTCCTCCACGCTGAGCAACTCCAACTCTCTCAGTCTTTCTTCATAGAGAATGTGTTCCAGACTCATAATTTTTGTGGACCTCCTTTAGAGCTACTCAAGCAGGTCTATGTCTTTTTTGTCCTGTGAATCCCAGAGCTGTACTCAGTATTCCAGGTGGGGTCTCACAGGATAGGAGTAGAGAAGTAAAATTACCTCCCTTGACCTGCAGCCCAGGATGTGGTTGGTCTGCAAGTGCACATTACCAGAACATATTCAAGTTTTCACCATTTCCCCCAGGTCCTTCTTGGCATATCTGCTCTCAGTCTAATAATGAGCCAGGCTGTCTCCATGTTTGGGACAGTCCTGAAGCTTTCACTAGGCCTTGTTGAAGGTTACTATGGGCCCACCTCTCTGGTCTGTTGATGTACATCTGATAGGCATTGCTTCCCCCTGGAGTACCTAGACTGCTAAACCTGGTGTCATCGACAGGTTTGTTGAGTGTGCACTCAACCCCACTGTCCACATCCCCAGGAGTGATACTACTAACCCCAGTACAGACCACAGGAGGACACCACTCATCACTGATCTCTACTCAGACACTGACAGTAACTTTGAGTGTGACCATCCAGTCCATCCTTGACCTTCTGGGCGGTCCACCCATCAAGCCCACTTCTCTCCAGTTTAGAGACACCTGTCAAGTCCACCTGAAAAACATCAGTAACTTTTCTCTTAACAAGCAATTCTATCCATAGAAGCCCACCAAGTTTTTCAGCTATAATAGAGAAGGAAGAGAAGCCACACTGGCAGACACCAATCCCCTGTATTTCGTATGTACACTAGCATAGGCTCGATGAGGATCTGTTCCACGATCTTGCACAACACAGAGGTGAAACTGACTGGCCTGTAGTTCCTCAGGTCTTTTGACTTACATTTTTGAAAAACAGGTGGTCATATTTCTCTTTTTCCAGCAACTGAGAACTTCACCACTCTGCCATGACTTTTCAAATATGATACCCTTCATTGTCATTACTACCATCACACAGACTAATTTATCAGTAGGATACAGATATGATAGGATGGGTTCTGTAAGTGGCTCAGTCATCTGCACCATTTTGAGGACTTGCAATTATGGATTTAAATTTCCAAAAATTAGCATCACTAATGCTTTGCAAATAATAAAGAAATGATTAGGAGAAGAAAAAGTAGAAGAAGAACTGATACTTGTTAAAATAGTGAGAGTAAAATTTATATAGCAAGTGCTCATAATGTTTCTAGCATTTAACAGTATTTAAATAATTATTTGGGTTTTAGCATATTTTAATGAAGAAACAATTTTTGAAAAAAATCCCTGTAAATAATCAGACAATTTTTAAGAGTTCCTTCCCTACTTCATTTTCATTGTCTCAATGCCAAAAGATCACTGGATGGGTAAGAAAAGCCAAAAGATCTCTGGATGGATGAGTGCACAGAGGGTCATACCAAATGTCTGCTCAAACCAGTGCATTGTTGTTGCATTCCAACCATGGGGAACTGCGAGGAATTCTTTTAAAATGGATGGTCAAGAACAAAATGAAGTCAAATGAGACAAACTTTGTATCTGAGAACAATTTATTAGCAACAAAAATCGAGAAGTAGTTGCCCACTAAAGGGGGCTGGAAAAGACAGCAAAAGAGAAAGGAATATGGAAAAGGAATGGGTAGAGGAAGAAAGGAGACAGAGGGAGAGAGTGGGCGTTACCACCAGCAGGACTGTGGGGTGCCGTCGGCATCCACATGATGGCGGTGAGCGCGCTGCTGCCGGAGGGAACGCAGCTCTGGGAGAGGAGTGCAGCTCCCGCAGCAATGGGCTGCCGGACACACAGTGAGTGGACAGTAGGACAGGTCTGGGACCCTGGGTGCAGTTGAAGCGAGGATCGCAGCAGCAGGCAAGGTCGGAGACAGGCAGGTGGCTCAGGGAGGACAGCAGTCTCTGGGTCGGGCAAAGGAGCAGGCAGACACTGCTCTTGAGGCTTGGAGGGCAGCCGGTGTCCCAAAGTCTCGCTATCTCAGGCTCCGTTCTGCAACGTCCAGCTCCAAAAACTCAGCTCCAAAGCCTCATGGTGCAATTGATTTTTATACATCCTGCCTCCTCCCAAAGTCTGACTGCTGACCAGGAGACCATTGTTCCAGTCCAACCTTCTGCCATTGGTGGAGCCCTTCCACCATCTGATTAGAGAAATGTCTCTGCGGACAGCAGTGTCTCCAGGTGCCCATCTGAGGTGTTGCTAGGCGAAGTCACCCCAGAGACAAGGCTTCACCCATCTCCTGTTTGCCTCCACATTTTGTCTATATCAACTTACCTCATTTTAGTTCTATTTGATTGTAACTAGCTCTCAAAGGGGGAGATGCTGTGGTCTTCACTGAGCTTAAACATACTGGTTATATTTTTGTAAATCGGTAGTCTTAGACCTCTCAGACATAATTTTTTCAGAAGTAAGACTCAGTTCATTTACAAGTTTTACTCACTGAAATAATGTATTATGTTGTATCAACATTATTGCCTAGAAAAAGTTTTTCTAGGCCACTTTATCTATGCTTTTTAAATTAAGAAAACAGAACTGCATTCTATAATCAGTGTGTAGGTGAATCACAATTTGCACAACTGCATAATGTTAGTGTAGCTGCACTCTATTGCTTTTCTTATTAATCCTGTTTGATTTGTTTCTCTCACCTAGTAACAGAGCTGTGTTATACACAAGACAAATGAGCCAGCTTATATTATAGATACCACACATAACTTCTACTCAGGGCTTGTTTGTTCATTTAATTCCAGCTCAATTTAATGATAGGAAATGTGTGGTGAGCCTTGCTAAAAGCTGGCTACGTGATAAAGCACATGTGGAATACTCTGGAATTGCCCAATCTCAGTATAACTAAAAGCTGCTAACAACTGTCAGCTGCAAGCAGCAGCTTGCTGGAGCCGAAATTTACAAGAGGTCTTCTGTCCCCGAGACAGACTCATTAAGTTCACTTAACAACTTGATGGGGATAGCTTGTGAGGCTAACGATAAGGTATCGTTTCTAAAGTAGCCTATAAGGAGCTCAGTTTCTCTGATATGTATGAGGTTGATTACCGTTAGCGAACATGGGCATAAAAGCCATGGTTGCTGAGGGAATAAACGAGTTATGCTGGTCATCTCTGGTGGTCATTGTGCATTTCTCCCGCCACTCGACAAATGGTCAGCTCTGACAGAAATGCTCAGTTGAAAAGATGTGGGAACTTCAGCAAGCATGGATATCCCTAAATCGTGGTACTGCAGCCTTACACAATGTCTAGCCAATGTAAAATGCAACACAGAGAAGTTAATATTTAACTAAGTTTTGAATCAGGCTTAAACAATTATTTCTCAGTTTAATGAAGAAGAAAAAAAGATTAGTATGTTAGCCATTTGTGTAAACTGCAAATTTACTGGTTTTCATGGGTTAATAAAAAATTTTATCAGAGAACTCGCTTTTATTCCCTCCCGTTCTCTGGGATACGCTTCTAGAAACAGTTTGTGAAAGTGGCAGATCTTTCCAAAAGTTAGATTTCTATAATAGATTAAGAATTTAAAGTTACCTTTAGAATCAGGTCCTGAAGGCTGATGGACTTGTATAGAACCCATCATAGCAAAAGTGTTTTACCTGAGAAGACCTTAAGCATTCAAGCTGATGTTTGTTCTTAATAAGAATTAGTTTTATTTAATTTAGTATTCAAATGATACAAGAGCTCAAGCTATGCTAAGCATAATCTTGCATATTTGTTGCTGAATGACATAAGAAAATGTAAAAATCAATTTTACAATTGTAAACAACCAAACAATAGAGGCACTGATCAAATAATAACTTGATAAAGTTGTACAATAAGTAAAAAATTGTACAATAAGTACTCAGAATCAGATTGGTATTTTTCAGTGCTCCAGGAACTATAATTAGAAAATATTTATCTGGGCAGCTGTCCAAAAAGATTTTTCATTCTTCAACAGTTCTTACTCAAGCAACAATCACCACACATATAAAGAAAACAACTGAAATATTAGCGTACTTATGAAATCTTTGTTTCTGAAAAATGGCTCTTTCGGTTTATGGTTGAATATATTTGCACTTAACCTCCAAAATAATTTGGTTATGCCAACCAAAATTACTATTGAGTTGTCTTCAGATGCTGCAAGGCCTGAATGACTCTGGAATCTATGGGGTTTTTTTCCTTCAAAATCAAAACTAATTGGAAAGAGATACTAGATTTTGTCTTTGCAATGTTCAGCAGGAACTGCTCTCAACACCCTCAACATAGGTTTCAATTATCCCCTGAACCATGTTTTTGTCTACTGAAGGGGGAAATTCCTTGGTGTCCCGGTTTTATTTGGTCCGATTTTTCGTAGTGGGGGATGGGACCAAGAAATTACAAAGATGGTTCCTATGAGGAGATCTAGAAGCTTTCTCCTTCTTCTCCAGCAAAAGAGTGTTTTAGAGCCAATCCATTATGGCTCTGAGGTTGATGGACAGGCTCATCAGGCCTGGGCCAATTGCATAGGCTAGTTACACCTCTGTGATGATGTATGGTCTTGTACTTAAGAAGAACTCAAAACAAGACAGAGGGCTGCTGCCATTTAATTTTTAGGTTGTTAGTATCAGGCACTGGGGAAAAACAGAGCAGGAGGTTGAGGAGATGTAAGAAAAAAAAATAGAGACCCAAGATCACAGTAAGAAGACAGTGCGTGCGTTGTGTGGTTTGGACATGGAGAAAGCAAGCTGCTCTTGAAAGAACTATTTCTTCAATGGGAGACCTTTACAGAAAAGAGATCAACTTCGCTCTGAGAAAAAAACCTGGCCTTTGAGGACTGGACTGAACTGATTAGCAACCAAAAAAGGGGGAAGAGGCCTGGCTCCCCCTCACGTCGGAAGCGAGTTGATGCTAAGAAGAAATTGTGTTCTGCGGGGAGGAAGAGCCACCGCCCCACGTCTGAAGCAAGTGGATGCTTAAAGAAGCTGTATTTTGCCAGGAGATTTGTGATAGTGGTCTTAAGCCACCGAAACAATGCAGTTTGGCCTTCAAGAACATTCTTTCCTTTCTCTCACAAAGTAAAGGAAAGAATGCCTTGCCATCAGCAGTTATACACTGACTGTTTCTTGGGAAAAGACATTCCACAAAGCTTGGAGCTGTAAGAACGCTTCTCCTACGATGATGGACAACAACCTTAATGAGTAGTTTGATCTATGCTAAACTTTCATTCCCCTTTGTGTGCAGGAAGACATGGGGGGGGTGGAGAAGGACAACCTGAGAAAGAGACAGGTCCCCAGAAAGAATAACAGGTGTCTTAAAATGTCCATTTTTATTTGTCTTCTCTTTGTAAATTTTTTTCCTATCTTTGTTCCCCTCCCCGGGGAAGTAGTATTCTTAGTAGTTTTTAGTAATAAATCTATTTTGCAAATCAAGTTATTCATCCTGACTATTTTCTGGAGCATATACGTATCTTTCTCTCAATTATGTTATTTCATCTAAAAGCCAAAAATTTTTGTGTTAATTGCTCCCTTCTGCCTCTCTGGTAGAGAGGGGAGGAATGTCTTGGTGCGTGCTTTTGGCTTTAGGCCCAGTTCAAACCACGACATTTTTGGTGCCGTGACTCACATAAGAAGAAAATTGATTTAAACCCATGACACTTGGTAGTGCCTTGGCAAAGAAAAAAACAAATGTCTGAAATCACCATCCTGAAATTTTTATTGATCTGTTGAATCCTTATTAATCACCACTGAAAACTAAAATTATTTGAATAGGGGCTATGTTAGTGTTGAGTTGTTTAGCATGTTTGGTGTTGAAAAAAGAATTCAAAAATTCTTATCCTTATGGTACATGGCACTTGGGAAAATACGTCTTTTAGGTTACCAACATCTGTGCATCACAGAAACAGATTGTGGAAGATGAACCTAGAAAAAAGACACAGAGAAAGAATATGCAGCAACAGTTGCACAACAAGCTTCATATGAGTGCTGCCTTACTCAATTTTTGCAAGCATATATGTGAACAAAAACACTGCTGGTAGTCCTTAATTGAGCATATGTCCTGACTGCTAACTCAGGCCTCATCCAGGAGTTAAGGACTATGTTACTGTTAAAATGGGGCAGCTAAAGAGATATTAGCTAAGTCCTGCCTGAAATAAATGCCTGAAAGCAGTTATTCATTTGAAGTTTTGATTTTCCTGACTTTTTTCCCGACCATTTTTAAACCTTTTCTCCTGGTGGCGTACTTAGTATGCGATAATGATATTTATAAGACAATGTGGTTTTCTGTAATTATGCCAAACCAAGAGATTGGGGGGGGGGGGGGGGGGGGACCCAAAATAACATATATTCTACTTTTTACATTTAGTTACTTTCCATTATCCATTATTCTGTAGACACAAAGAGAAATATTGAACCACTACCACTTTTTTTAGAATAAATACCAAGTATTTAATCTTTGGAAATAATTATCTGGTCTCTCTTTGCTAAACTGAAGAAAAGCTATACATACTTTTGTGCTGAATGCTCTAGACCAATAAAGATGTCACTATAGACGCAGAGAGAGTATAGACATTATAGAGAGTATAAACATTGCCAAAGCAGGATTCTGGAATAACACTCATATATCATTCTGCAAACCTCCTCTGGACCAGTTTAATTGACCCATGTTTCTCTTGTTTTGGAGACCATAGAGCTGGATGCAACACCAGAAATTAGGTTTTTTGAGGACAGAGAAGAGGGTGGGGATGTTCAACTTAGTGTCCCTCCTCTGGACTCATTTCAGCAGGTCCCTGGTCTTATTCTCTGGTCTCACAAGACTGGGGTAGAGGGGTAGACTAACTTCAAATCTATTTGAGCAATAGAGTTGAAAGGAGAAGGAAGTGTCTTTACAAACAGACTCTGACTCTGGGCTCTGGGGTGAGATAAGGCTTAGGCTGATACTGGGAGATAAGGGAGACAATGGGAGGATTTGTGGGGTTCACTTTGGCTTATCTATTAAACTACCAGAGCAGAGACACAGAGAATGTAAACTGAAGGGGGGGTGCAATTTATGATAGAAGGGGGGTTTCACCAGGTGTTTCGGGGAGCCTGTAACTTTCAAGTACCTCAGCCAATGGGGAAAGAAAGAGGGACCACGGCCGGGAAATTGGGATAAAAGGAGGCTGGTCTCTATGAATTTGAGAGACCCATGAGAAATGCCCATGACCTCTCCCTTTATTCATGAATAAAGTTGCGGGAATCTCTGTCTCCTTTTTAAAAAACCTCTGGTGCTTGTGGATTAATTTTCCTAACAAAATGGGGCTCGTCCGGATTCTTCCACCTCCGACGCGGCGGCAGCAAGGGAGCTGAAGGGCGCCTCACCCAGTTTAGGTGATCAGCTCCCCTTGGTTAGCGCGCACCGGGCATTGATTGGGTTCCCGAGACTGTCCAGGAGACAGACGAGTGGCGGACCGGGGGGTCCGTGAAGAGTCCCAGGGAAGGAGAACTGGAAATCTCACCAGTGAGTAAAAGGAACTTCGAGAGAGTAAAGCTGGGAGGGCACCCATGGGAGGGCCCATGAAGGCAAAACCTGGGAGGGCACTCATGGAGGGTTGCAAAGGCAAACCTGGGAGGGCACCCATGGAGGGTTGCACAGGTAAACCTGGGAGGGCACCCATGGAGGGTTGCAAAGGTAAACCTGGGAGGGCACCCATGGAGGGTTGCACAGGTAAACCTGGGAGGCACCCAAGGAGGGTGCACAAGTAAACTGGGAAGGGGCCCGGCAAAAGGGATGACGAATCCCAAAATATCTCTGAAGAATCCCTTGGGAGAATATCGAGTTGGTTTGCACATTCTCCCAAGGACAATGGATGCCCAGGGGGTGCAATAGGAAGAGTCAAGAAGGGGTTTTGACAATCCATGCTCAGGGGGGCAATAAGAGGAGTGCAGAGCAATGTGGTTAAGGAAGGAGCGGCAGGACCGGGCGTGGAAGTGCCAGACCGAGAGCACGGGCTGGGCTCCTGTGGGGAGTGCGGGGGGCGGGGACTGTGAGTCGCTGCGGCCAGAGCCGGGCAGTCCCTGACCCTACGATCCGCCCCGGGCAGGGGCAGCAGTGGCCTCCTGTCTCCATGAGGCTGCAGAACGCTCCGGCCGCCTGTGGTGCTGCTGGCAGTGTCTCCTGGGAACGCCAGGGGGGCTGTGTTCTGTTTGGACACTGCGAAAGGAATACCTGGGAAATGCAAATTGTGCGTGGAAAGATCAGGATTTTCTTTCAAGGATTTTGTTTGAGTCACTGGAGAAACGAGTGATTTTGATCTGTATAAGAAGGGGTAAGGAAAAGGTGATGTCAGAGTTATTACAATCCCAGAAAGGGGCATCTGAGAGAGAGGGGATGGGGTCAGCCACAAGGATGTGGCAAAGGCATTCCCTCCTCGGCAGGGGAGAGCAAACCCCTACAATGGTTGGGAAGGAATCGGTGTGCTCTCTGAGGGGCAGAGAGACATTGGAAGCAGGAATATTAGCAAAAACAGCTGGATCCTCAGGAGGAGGAAATTCAGAGGATAATGGAGATGGATTGTTATGATGTCAAGGGGGATCCCATTATTACCAGGGACCCAGCATACAGGAACTCTGATAACTTTTAAAATTGGTCTGGATTGGGAGGAGGTGTGTTTCCTGGTAGACACGGAGTCCTCTCGATCCGCTTTGAATTTTATCCCTAAGGGGGGGAAAATTGTCAAAAAGTTCTCGATTATTCAAGGGTGAGTGGAAAAGACGAATGGGTGTGTTTATCCACCACTATAGTAAATGTGTAAGGGGTTTTGAAATGCTGTTGTTCCTAATTGTGATTGTAATTTACTGAGAAAAGGATTTGATGGCTAAAGTAGGAATGCAAAATTTAATTATTGTGAAAAGTTATACACTGGGTGTTTTGTAGAGTTCAAGTCCTTGAGGGTTCGAATCCCCTCTGTTGTTTTGAGATTTCAGAGTCTCTCTGGGCGTTTTGAGGGGTTCAATTCCTCTCTCTGGTGTTTTGTGGGTAAGTGGCCCTTGTGCTTTTCATGAAAGCGTGAGTCAAGTCTCACTATAAGGAAAAGCAGGTTTTATTCTTGCATGGTGTGCTGTGCATGTTTTTGAACAAAGTTTGCTCAAGTGCTTTTGAATTTTTCTATAATTTTCGTGTGAGTGTACGCAAATTACCTGTGTTGTGTGTGTTAATTTATTTTCCCCGAGAAATAAAATCAGGCAGGACACCCATGAAATAAAAGTAATTTGCTAAAAGATGTTGAAACATAACTTTGGTGTGTCTGTCTAGTTCTAGTGTGTGCAATTGAGTACCGTTTTGGAGATTGTGTGTGTGTGTGTGTGGCTGCCCAGGGGCTGCCGTTCCAAGAAGCAGGAGCGCCGTCTCGGAAATGCAAATGGACACTACTAAGGGAAGGTGTGGACAAGTGTGTCTCGACCCCGGGCTGTGCCTGCTTGCAAATACGTTGCAGGGTGGAGGCTTTCCAGAGGGGGGAGGAGGAACTGGTAGGGGTTCATCCCTCTCCCTGCTCCAACATGTTGGGTGTATCCACATGGAGGAGAAGGAGCCACTCAAGCCGCAAAAGCAAGAAGGGGTAGTTGGGGAGGCTACTGTGAAGCTGCTTAATTTTCTTGCTAGAGGGGGGCTTGGAGTGTCTGGGGGGCCGCGCAGTTGGCAGAAAAAAAAAAAAAAAAAAAATTGGCACGCATTTTGGTTGGAAGTTTGCGGTGCGTGACTCGGAAAGAACACAAGGAATATTAAAATTGCCATTTCCCAGACAGATAAGGAGTTACGGTTTTGGGGGGTAGTGAGCTACTGCAGAACATGGATTGAGGATTTTTCTGTTGTAGCCAGACCTTTATATGACTTTTTAACACAAGACAGTCCTGATGTTGTAGTATGGACACCAGAAGTGCAGCAAAGCTTTAGAAAATTAAAAGACAAATTGTTTAATGCCCCTGTCTTAGCTCTTCCAAACTCAGAAAAGGAGTTTGAGCTGTATGTGGATGTTAAACAGAGCCATGCTAAAGGAATTCTGGTACAAGAGCATGGGAGTACACAGCGACCTGTTGCTTATTTTTCTAAGCTGTTGGATCCAGTGGCCAGGGGCTGGCCACAACTTTGGCATGCAGAGTTGTGCAGCCACGGCTTTGATGGTGACTGAGGCCCGAAAGCTGACAGCGGGAGGGTATCTGATTGTAAAAGTTTCACATCAATTAAAGCTTTGTTAACTGAAAGGGCCCTAAGTGGATGACCAGCACTCGGTTACTACAGTATGAAACTTGTTTAATGGAGCAGGAGACTTAGAATTGAAAAGTGGGGGAGGGTTTAACCAGCCTCCTGTCTGAATGGCCCTGGAGAGGGGGCCAGGTAGGAACCCATGACTGCATTCAAGTGATAGATCTCCAGACCTGGACTAGGGAGACTTACGGGACTCTGCCTGGCCTGAGGGAGAGATGTGTTTATTGATAGGTCTTCGAGGGTGATAGAAGGAAACGATTTACAGGATATGCTATCATCAATGAAGAGAATTAAAGGAAGGGGGGAGGTTGCTGCCCAAATGGTCAGCTCAAACAGCAGAGCTGTATGCACTTGTAAGAGCCTGCGAAATTGTACCGGGACAAGATAGTGAACATTTTCACCGATTCTAATATGCATATGGGGTAATGCATGCATTTGGAAATTATAGGGAAGAGAGGTTTATTAACCCCAGGGAAAAAATTAGCTCATGAGAGTTTAATTTCTCGACTATTGGAGGTGTGATTTTCCCAAAGAAGAGTAGCATAATACACATTAGGGGACACCAGGCGGTGTGCTCAGAAGAAGGACAATAGGTAACGACTAGGCTGACAAAGACAGTCAGAAAGTGCACTGCTGCCAAAAACCTCTACAAGAAATGGCAAACAGTAGGATACCAAAAACTCTGACCTTACAAATATTAAAGAACTCATAAAAAGTTATTGGGTCTCTCGAATTTGCAGAAGCCTTCCTCAAATATATGTTGCTGGGTCTTTTTACTCTGGCAAAACGAGCTGTTGAGGGTTGTTTGATTTGTGCTAAAACCAATGACAGGGTTACAAAGAAAACTGCCAGGGGAGGGAAGCCTTGGGCTGCAGTCCCTTCCAAAAATGCCAGATGGATTTTACTGAAATGCCCCAAGTGGCAAGGTTAAAATATCTTCTGGTAATAGTATGTCAACTAACAGGGAGGCCAGAAGCATTTCCAACTGCTTCAGCAACTACAGGATTGGTTTTTAAGGTATTTCTAGGATGTTTGGGATTTTTTACACTTGTAATTGTCAGCCTAATGGGGGAACAGAGATCAGTGATGTATATCTAAGACAATATGTGGCCAGGATACTGTCTCTTGTGAAATCTCTTCGACAGGAAACTCAGCTGGGACAGAGCTTGCCTTTGGACTTTGCTGTTCACAACGTCCAACAAGGAGACTGGGTCCTGGTTAAGGAGTGGAAAGAAGCACCACTGGTGGCAAAGTGGCGTGGACCTTTCCAAGTGTTACTGACCACAGAAACAGCCGTCAAGACAGCTGAACACGGATGTACCCATCACACTCGGGTTAAAGTTTCTAAAGCCCCAGAGATTTGGACATCTCAGCTGGAGGAGAAGGACGGGAGGCCACGACTGACACTCCGCAGGAGCGGACTGGAGCAGTAGCCAGTTCGTTGACATCGGGGGAAGCCCCTGTGCCTACCTACAGACTGCTGGAATAGTCTGTGTGGGCATCCCTCCTTGTGGATCTCCAGACATCAGGGGGTTAATCCTTGCTGTCTTTGTTTTAGGTTAAGTGGTTTCTGTGCATTCACGCCCACAGGTGGTGCAGAAGATAAAGTGAGAATTAGGTTAAGTGATTAGATTACACCATTAGAATGTTTTTCTTAGTAATCTTACCTTTATATTGTCAGTTAGGTTTGGGCCAGAGGTGGGAGAATCATTTTTTAACCCTAGGAGAAGAAGTAGCAAAAACCTTTAACCTCAGCAATTGTTGGGTCTGTGGAGGACCAGGAGGATCTGAAAACTGGCCGTGGGTGGCCAGCCCAGTCGAACCTAAATGGTGGGTTAGCACCCTAAGTGAAGTCCATAATGAGACAGAGTTTTGGGACAAGGAAGGAAGCCCATGGCAACTTCATTCTTCTGAAAAAGGCATTTATTGTCTAAATAGAACAGGGGGTGTATATGTGGGAAAAAGTGTTTGTGACTGGACTTTATCTTTGGGTTTAGATTGTTGGGCCCCCAACTGTCCTCCTTACGATTGCTCCAATATCAAGGCAGATGGAATCAAACACATGTTAAGCTCACTAATGGTAGCTGGGTAAGATGTTCCTACCATAATTATCAGAGGGATTTTGAAGGCTGTAAAGCAGTGGGGAGGGACAGGTTCTTTGACCATTTATTTTTAACCTGCCCACGAGATAATTCCACAAGTAGGATACATATTGTCTGTGACTATGTAATTGCCAGTGGAAACCTCATGTGGGAGCTTGGAAGTGTAAATATTGTGATTCTTATGGTGGGGCAACTATTATTGGGGGACCATTAGGCCCAGGAAATATGTTGCATTTTGATCCGCCAATTGATGATGAAAACTGGAAAGGCCCCTTTGTTAATGGAACCTGGGCTTTGAAAGGGCATTATTGGATTTGTGGCCAATATGCTTATCGCAGGTTACCTCCAAACTGGTCAGGAATATGTTATGTAGGATATATTAGACCATTGTTCTTTTTGTTACCACAAGTTCAGGAAAACAATGGAAAAGTGGTAAAACAAATAACAAACCACAAAGGAATAAGAAAGTTAGCTCAGCCACTGCCAAACGTGAAAGTGTGGAATGGACATGTTTTATGGTTACTGTTGACTAGTTTATTAACAAATATTTTTTTCTCCTTTGTGCTATAGCAACTCTTCTTTTTACCATGCAATTCCTTGCCTGGTGCAGCTCATACAACAGTGATCAAGAGATGCAAGTGGTGGCCATGCCAACTGCCAGAAATGCTACAAAAGGTCAGAAGATCATTCACTACAGAACATTACAAAACAAAAAAAGACCAGAAAAAAATCAAGTCAATGATAAATAAAGTTTGTAAAGACAATTTATTGATAAATAAAAAGAGGAGGATTGAAAGGAAAGGAATGTCTTTACAAACAGACTCTGTCGTCTGGTGTGAGATAAGGCTGACCATGGAGATGATGAAACAACAGGAGGATTTCCATAGGAATTCCTTATCTATGATATGTAAATTAACTGCTCAGAGCAGAGACACTGAAATGTAAACTGAAAAAGGAGGGGGGAGCAATTTATGAATAGAAGGGGGTTTCATCAAGCGATCGGGGAGCCTGTATTTCAAGTACTATTCACTCAATGGGAAAAGAAAGAGGGACCCGCGCCGGGAATTGGATATAAAGAAGGCTGCGTCCTCTATGAATTTGAGAGACCCCATGGGAAATGCCATCACTCCCCTTATTCATGAATAAAGTTGCGGGACTCCTCTGTCTCCTTTTGGACATAAACTCTGGTGCTTGTGATTAATTTCCTAACAAACCCCCAACCTGCTCTTTTGGGTTTCCTTCCCCACGGGTTCATCCAGGGACAAAGGGTTGAATTCCAGGAAAATCCACCAGAGCAGAGCTCGCGTCCCAAGCTGGAACCCGTGCTTGTGGGGACCAGATTCTTGTCCTTGATTGGGGAGGGACCCGACTGAGATCCACAAAGATATGTGTCGCTTTCGACTGCTGATCTCGTTTGAATGACCTAGTCTCGAGGATACCGCAGCTCTCGCTTGGCCGCTTCACGGTATTCAAGAGCAGCCTCCAAAGCGTCCCGTGGAAGAGTGAATTCGCCTTTACGGCTGATGGAAGTTCGGGAGCCTCGCGGAGGCGTTTTCCAGCACGTCGCGGATGGCTCGGGAGTAGCGGGCTGATCCGTCCTTGCACGCGGCGTTTGGGAATCTGAGCTACAGTAGGATGAGGGCGGAATGCGCTCACCCGAGCTCTGAGGTAATCTCATGGCCGATCCCACGAATCGGCAGAATTCACAGAATCCCGTTAGTGCGAGGGACGGGGCTCCCCTGCCAGCCGCTAGCGGCGGTGAGTTAGAGGTTGCGGCTGAGCGCCGCGGGAGTCCTCGGTTTCTATGGTTCGCGACGGGGTTGTGCCCGCGGGCTTGATCCGCAGGCGGGCTGAACTGAGGCGTCTGATCACGGGAGCCATCGGTTGGTGTGTCGCACAGGGGTTTCCCTGCAGGGCACCCAGGGCGTGAAAGGCGCTACAGCGGGGGGCCTCGTACCAATGTCGCACGGGTTGGCCCCCTGCGCGCGCAGGGGCGGTGACCCGCGGCCTGAGTCCAGCGGCGAGCCTCGGTTTGCGTGTCGCGCACTGGGGTTCCCCGCCGGACCAGTCGGCAGGGGCGGTGAAGGCGGCTAACGCGCACCGGGAGCCCCGTTTGGTGTCGGCCCGGGGTTTCCGCCGCGCGTGCGAGCGGCAGGTGGCGTGAAGTGAGGCGGCTGAGCTACGGATCCTCGGTTTGTGTGTCTGAAAACTTCGTATTGCACCGTTACGCCGTGGCCGCGCTCGCGATGCGCAGTTCTTGCCCGTTCGGTGAAGCCTGCTGCTAGTAGAAACTGCGGAGCCCCCCGCGTCTTGGATGTACCCGCACGAGCTTTCTTATCTAAGCCTCCCGCGTGGTGAGTGGGTCCAGCATCCTTGTCTCTACTCAGCTTGTGCTCCGCCCGACGCTTGGCGCTCGCTGAGCTGATGTAGATGCCGTCGTTTGAGTGTGTTTCCGGCGGATTATTGGCCTCCTTGGCCTTAACATGCATCACTCACTCTCGCGCTCAGATCTCTTTCTCCCTTTAGATGTCTTTACTCTATATCAAAAACAGTCTGACTGTCAGGTCCCGTGGCATCTTCGCTTAACGGTGCCCAGAGGTCTTTCCTGTTTTTTTGTCTGTCTCTCTATTGAGGCAGTTCTTCTCTAGCGTGACAATTTGAATTTCTCAGTATAAGCTATCAAATTGACTATACACTGTCCTGTTGCCGTGGACATCTTTTCACTATACAGTAAGCAGTCAACCTGGTCATAACTTGTTGTCATTCATGATAAACGCATTGATTATCGACTAATAAGCCATATCTCTGTTCACGACCCTCTCTATGCGAGCTACACCAGTGCTCCAAAATGTGCGCTAGCTAGTTTCCTGGCGCGTAGCAGTGAGCTGTGTGGAATGAGTCCCACTCTCCCATGGTATTGCGGATTCGGCTCTGAGTCAGCAAAGGCCACAGGCTGTTCTGTCTATCTAGAGACAGCATGCAACACCGCAGAACGTTCCTGGCCAAACCTCTCGAATCTCTTCTGAGGATCTCATGCCCTGTCACCTGTGAAGATGATGCAAAGCCTCCCACACAGAGTATTTTCTACATCCCCGTTCACGTTGACCTTGGGGAGGGATGATAAATTATTTCATCGAGGTACATTCCAACTTTGCTGACACGCCTCGATTGACCGCACAGATGGTGGCTTGTTATTGTTGTGCTAAACTGACATGTTCACTTCTAGGGTGTCCGCCGCCGGCGCTTTGGCTGCGCATATCGTTGGCGACTGAAGAATTCTCATGCACAGGTTAGGTTAAGTTGTTAGTTAGGAGTTTAGGCTTGATAATGCGTGTTAGAATTTTATTTCTCCTGGTAATTTTGTTAATGTGACTGGGAGGTAGTTCGCTGTCTGCTGAATGAGGAATTATATGTGAGGTATATAGAGTGAAGTTTGTGTGATTCCCTAATGTTGCTAATTCTGGTAGGAAGTAAGAAGTATCAGTAGTACTGTTAAGACTGACGCTGTTAGTCAAGTCCTTAACAGGCTCACTATTCCCGAATCTCTACAATCCTGCTCTACAACCAATACTTCGGCACGATCTGCACATTATTCCACTAGGTTCAGTCTTCATTTACTGTTATCATGTCTCTTTCTGTCTGGTGTTTTTCATGATTCCGTTGTCTCTGACAGCTACTTTCGTGGCTGATGACTTCAGCTGTCATTGTCAGTAAGACCTGTAATCTTGTCCTTTGAGGGATGAATCTGTTTATAGCTCAGTATGTTTAATAATGAGAAGTACTGACTTCTATGGCTCACATTGAATCGTACACTCCGCTCAAGTCGGTGAATTTTTAGGCTCCTTCTCATGCACCCACTCAACCAAAACTTTAAGCTCTCCTCATTACTCTTTCTAAAGACATGTCTAAAAGAGCTGGCTGGACAGTGTAAAAACGCAGAGCCTGACTAGGTTTTGAGACTGGATCAGCAAATGATTTGAGAGCACAAAAATGTGAGCCTGGTAATATTGTTCTGTTTCAGCTCGGCCTGCTATGGATATGGTGAGCAAAAGGGAGTGTGTGTGAGTGATAAGTCCAAGTGTATTCTCCGATCGACGAATTCCAGCAGGAGGCTGGGCTTCGGGGAGAGCAGCGTGAGCACCGCATCGTCAGACCAGAGATCCAAAGCTTCCATAGAAGCTGCAAACACCATTTGTCAGATGCGTTGGTGATAGTCCTGCATACACGCTCATCCAAGCGTGCTGTGCTCTTCTCACTAGGGTATATATATGAGTCTGTGTTGGGAACCACGTGACTGGGTCCCAGGGCAAAAATTGCGTGACGGTGCAGTGAGCGGCGTTACGCAAGGTGGACCAGAACCCATGCTGCGGATCAGAGCCAGAGCGCGATTTTCTGTGCGAGGGGACAATTCTGCTCGTGTGACCAACCATCGAGCGGAACTTGCCGTGCGTCAACGTTGAGAACGCGAAGTGTATGCTCTGCAGCTCTGCAGGTGATGTGCGCTATTCTGTCCTAATACCAAAGAGTGGCTGGGAGCAACCTTTCGCCCGGTCTTGGATATTTGAGATCTCCTGAAAGTGACAGTTACACTCTCCATGAGTGTGGAATCCCTTTAGTTCGCGGCGTAAGGATCTTTGTTGTAGAACGAATTGCCGATGGTAGTAGTCCGCTTTGAGGAAATGAAAAGCACCTATCCCCAGAACATGCTGGAGAGACTTGGAATTTGCTGTAAATCCAGCAGGTTGTCGAACAAGGCCAAGGCGAAACAGAGACGACACAGAGTACATATTGACACAACAAGGTCCATCTTACATGCGCCTATCCTTCGCCAGATGGACTCTTTTCGCTTTTGCCAGACTAAGGGACTGCTCTTCGCTCTCTGGAGGTCGAGAGCACTTACAGTTGCGAAGCACAGGCAAATGGACAGGACAGTTCTGGCTCTAAACAGCGCAGAAACACACTGCAAATGAGTCTTATAAAATAATATATGCCATGGTCTTGAGGTTAAGCTTGTTAATCCAATTTGACTCGAGTGTCTCTTTAGAGAAACCTAGGGAGGTAAGTAAAGAGATTCTAGTTGTGACAAACGTGCAATGATTGGAATAAGTCCCACCTTGGAGGCCCTAATAAAGCATGACCATAATGAGTCCTAGCGAACTAGAGCTTAGCATACAGGATACGCTGAAAAAAGGTCAGAAGAGGCACCAAATGACGCAGTCGTCATGAGGATTTCCTGCTTCCTCAGTGGTAAGATTGAATTAGTCACAGTGCATCGACACGTCAAGGTAACGCACCTCCAAAATAAATACAAACATTGGTTGCGGGCCTCCACTAGAGTTTGGAACAGTTAGTAATCATTCTGCGTCCTCGGTGTGCATATTATTGCACTCCAACCTATAAATGAAGTGGGTGATCGGACAAATCTGAAAACTCTATGGTCATTTCCGTGTGTGGGCCACACGTTGTTTCCCCAAGAACACGATTTGGCAGTAGCAGACCTCGTGTGACATGTGCTGCATGTCCACGACCCAGCTGTCGAGTCTGGCTCTGGCCTTCTATGATCCATTAAACATCCTCGAGATCAGAGAAGGCAGATGAGACACTTCAAACCAAAGAAAAAAAAAGCACAAACCTCTTCAATTCCCTATCCCCCAGCAGCAGTAACGGTAGCAACAGGCTGGTGGTGAACAATCCTGTGCCTTTAAAGATAGCTTGGCTTTTCTTTCTGACTTTCCTCTACTTTTCCTATTTATTTAATAAGAGAAGCAAGGGGAAAGAAAAGTATATTAAAATTTGGCATTCATACATTACTCCGTTTATCTTTAATCACTGTTTTTGGGAATATTGAAACTTTCTCAGTGTTGTGATTCTGCCTTTTCTTGCAGAGTTTCCTCTACTCTTCTGTGATTAAATTGGATTGTAACAGACCTAAAGCTTGGAAAAGGATGAAATGCTCTGGTGATGACAACAACCAAAGAAAGATTCATTTTTACAGCACATTAACAGCCACCACCCTCCAGCCCTCCCAAATTCACAGGCCGAGTGGTGCCGCTTCGATGGCGTGAGGAGCTGGCACCCTGGGGAGAGAAACCAGAAAGTGCCGGTCAGTCTGAAGAAGGCTCCTGTCCACCCTGTCCATCCACGGCCTGTGCCCGGGCCGGGCTGCTGCCTGTGCTCTGAGCCCAAACCTCCCGACCCATTCTCCATTTCTCTCAGAGGGAGCAGCATGGCAGGCCATGTTCCAGCTCCTCCACTTAACTCTGGCACAGCAGCCTTCTGAGCAGCTGCGAGAGCGCCATGCTCGTGTGCCTGCTGCCATCCTGCCTCCTGCCACCCAAGCCTAGGCTTGTACCCCTGGAGCCTTGCTGCCAGGGAGAGCTGATCCTTAACGAGGTCCTCATACGCATTCTTGAAGGCATGCCTGCTGACCACGGTCCCCTGGGTAGCACTGGCACGGGATGCACAGCACAGACGGTGCCAGCGCTTCCCGATCTGGTCTGGGCACCAGGTGTGATCTTCCTGGAAAAAACAAAGAACAATTGCATGAAAGTCAATTCAAAAGAGGAACCAGAAACAAGAAAAAGCATTCAAAGCTGTCACGCTCATGGGACTGGGAGGCGACCACATCCCGTGTGAGGATAAACCTCTCACCTTCCCACCTCAAGTCCACCCCTTCTCTCTGAGGCATTGCAAAGCACAACCACTTAGCAAAGCTTCGGGACCCCTCCCCCCCTCTGCTCCTCCCATGCACATAGGAGGATGCTTTGTCAGCTGGCTCTTCCTGCCGTGTCTCTCAGCCGGCCAGGCTGGGTGGCAGAAGCTGTCAGCAAGGCCAGGAGTCGGCTGTGTGGCACGACGTCCGTCTCCTGGCACGCCAAAAAGTAATTTGGTTGCCAAAAGGAAAATGAATGTTCCCCACGGCTGCCAAGCGGGGAACCTGCAGTGCCTGGCCAGGCTGAGCCCTGCCATGCCTGGAACCACGAGCATCCCCCAACCCTGCCCGGCTGTGCACTCATCTTGATTTCGTCGGGGTGCAGAGCGTGTCCTCCAGGAAGGGGCTGCAACCAAAGCCAATGGGCTTTGCCCCGCCGGCACCAGCTCAGGACGATGTTCTCTGGCTCTGTGTCGTGCTCCAGAAGAACAGCTCGGCTGTGCCTGGGGTTGCAGGGACATCACGGTGGCACGGTCTGCAGGGGATTTTCTTCTCTTTCAGTCCTTGCAACTTCAACCGCGCCGCACGACTCCTCAACACGTCCGGGGAGCGCCGAGCCGCTTCCTCCACAACGCGCTGAGGGCCGGCGGGAGCATCTCCTGGGCTGTGCTTTTTCCTCCTCCGTGCACAGCTGCAGGCAAACGCTCTGGGCTTTTCTTCGAGTGCCGCCAGAGGCTTGCAGCTGGTGCTTGCTGGGCTCCTGGATCCTACTGTGCAGAGGGATGGATCTCTGCTGTCTCCTGGGCCAGGTGATGCCCTTGCAGCCAAGGATGCTGGCAAAGGGCTTCCAGCGATGGTCTGTGTGTGGGTTCCGCGGATAAACACCACCTGATGAGGTGCTGGCACTCTGGGGAGAGAAAGCAGAATCCACTGCTCAGCAGGACAAGGCTCCTGTTCGGTCTCTCTCATTATTTCCACATGCCCCAGGTCCATGAGGAGTGCTTGGATCTGCACCCACCTTGTCATAGATCCTCCCTTTTGGAGAGAGCAGCACAGAGGCACACGTGCCCCCTCTTCCAGCTTACCCCGGAACATGGACCTCCTCCCTTGCTGCAAGAGAGGATCGCTTTGCTGTTCCACTTCTGCTCCCTCCATCCCAGCCGTTGCTTCCCAGTGCCATGGAGGCGCATGCCCACCTTGAGACACCCAGGGCTGGAAGGAGAGCTGGCCCCGGATGATGTCCTCACTGGTGTAGAAAGGAAGGTGCCGCACACCAGGTGAAAGAGCAGGATGCCCAGGGACCAGAAGGTGCTGGCTGGCTGTGGTAGCAGCCAAAGAGGAATCTACTCTGGCGGGCTGTACTCTAGCGTTCCTATGGAACACGGGCGCAGCACATGAAGCCCACACTGCACCCTCACAGCCAGCTCCCGTTGCACAAGAGCCACCCCCAACCCCGCCCAAAAGACACTTGGCTGCAGCCGGTTAAAGAATGATTCCCCCTCCCTCCCTGCTTCCTGCCCTGTTCCCGCTCTGCCTGTGAAGGGGGGAACCTGCGCTGCGCGGCCGGGCCCGGGCTTTGGGCTCACCTGCCATTCGGATGTAGGGCGTGTCCTGCAGGAGCGCGCCGCAGCCGAAGTCGATGAGCTTGGCCTCGCCGGTGGCCAGGTTTGACGAGAGTTTCAGCCTTGGATGTCGCGGTGCAGGACGCCGCGGCTGCTGCAGTGGCGCACGGCCTCCAGCACCTGGCGGAACAGCCCCCGCGCCACCTGCTCCGTCAGGAACCCGCGCGGGCTTTGCCTTTGGAAAGTACCTTACTAGGCCTGACACGGCTCCGGACGCTCCATGACCAACCGCGAACCTGTCGGAGCTCGTAAACCAGTCCCAGGAGCCGCCACGACGCCTTTTTGCGAAAGCCGGCCAACGTAACACCCTCTCCAGAGCAGCACCACTCAGGGTACAAGGCACGGTCCGCGCGCGGGGAGAAGCGCCATGCCGTCAGCGGGGCCGAAGCTTTGCTGCGCCTTCGACAGCCCCTGCCCGGGCCGTGCACCGGCCACGCCTGCCCGGCCCCAGCGCTGCTCGCCACTGCCCGGATCGGGACGCTCCGCGGCCCCCGCTCATTCCACGCTTGTTCCCTCGCGCGCGGGAACGTTTTTTTT
>VKON01003841.1:0-29342 GCA_009741485.1 Malurus cyaneus samueli
CTCTCTTTCTCTCCAAGTCCAGGCCGGATGGAGCGGCCCTCGCTTTTTTCCCCGCCGGTCTCCTGCCGGCCAGCGCCCGGCCGATAGTGTGGTTCTCAGACCAAAGCCAAAGCCGAACTTGCCCCAGAAGAAAGCTCCAGGAGCCGCGCAAGAGTGGCACACAGTCCAGGGGAGAACTTCCTGCCTAAGCTACAAAAAACCCAAGGTAGCTAAAAGGCAAAACTGTCACTCCCTTTCACATGGCCAGGGCCCACCTTTGAACTCCCCGCGTTGCTTTTTTCGGTTTGCCCCCTGCCCTCCTTCCGGCCTGCCAGAAAGCCACAAGCCCATTTTGGGGCATAAAAAGCAGACGAATACAGGAATCAGTGTTCATCATAAATCAACCAGGACATTGTTATTTTTTAAGCTCAGCATATGTAACCATTTAAGAACATGATTTATTGAGGATTTTGTGGTGTTCTGCAAAAATTGTTTTAAGGAAAGAAGTGTTAAAAAACGGGATTCACTTTCCTTGTTAAAAATTAAGGGTTTACATGAAATGACAATAAGGTAACATTTGTTGCTGTTGGCAGACAGCCGACACAAAATAACAACACAAAGACACACATATCACACACAAAAGTAACCCCCTTATTCTGCAGCAGGCCTCTTATTCAACTTTTTAGTAACCAGTGCATACATTTGTGTCACACATACATTGGTCAGTGAGGCTGTCACTTTCTACTCACAGCATAGGATGGTAGGTTTGCAAAAAGCTACAGTATTAGTAATGTTTATAATTGTAAGCCACCTGCATTATCAATTCTACATTCCAATCTCTTTCTCCAAAAACAGCCAAGGACGTGCGTGACGTTTTCTCCATGCAAGCGTTAACACTCCCTACATAAATCTCCCTTTTGTTTAATTATGAGGAAGGGTTCAAACTCTAATGCCCATAAACAGCTGCACCTGTAGAATCATTATCTTAGCAAATACTACCGATATTTGTTGGACACAAACACAAGATAAAATGCATGGGATACATACACAAATCCATTGAGAACCATTCAAAATAAACCATGCACTGATTAAGAGTCCCACAGCATAGGAAAACCAAAAAGATGGAGTCCAGTGGTCTGTGGAAGAAGAACTGCTTATTCTGCCACTTGGAAATGAGGTGGCTACTGTTCCAGAGCTCAAAATGGCCAGAGCTCGGGACACCGCAGTTTAGGCAGGAGGGAGCCATTCAGCTTGGCAATGCTGACTCTGACATACTGAATGTCTTTCAGCAGAAGAAACACAACAAGCTTGGTAGGCCAAGAAGGTTGTTCTCTGGGGCTGATCACTCCTGGCACCGCACATTAGGATGTCATTTCTTTGTTGTAGTTGCTTCAACATCCTTCATGTGATCTCTGGGTTCACTCACATGCTGATGGCCGTTCGTGTCTTTTATCTGGGGGTATCAGGGTGTTGGACTGGTCTCTCCAGTATGTACCAGTGTGAGCAGGTAACCGCCTTTGGACGTGTCAGTGATTAGAACACAAGCATACCCTCTCCCCCAGGTTAGTAAATCATCAGGGCCTCACTATTGCACACCAATTGTAGAGTTTCTTACATAAAACTTTTGGAAAATTGGTTTTCTGCGCATGCAAACCTTCAGAGCAGTATCACTCTGCCAGGATCTAACTGATGATCTGTGTTTGAAATGTGTGTAAATATCACATTATCCTAATTTGTCTTGAGGGGTAATGCTCCCCCTTTTTCTTTTAATAATCATTGCGCTTCTCTAGTATTGAACATCAACACAAGCAAACAATACAGGGTACAAAGCAATAAGTTCACCACATGCTCAGTGTTAGCACCAAGCAAAAACAAAGTAAGGTAATACGTGCAATTAGTAGTACACCAGTTGAAAGACTGTGGATTTAGAAAAGATGCATTTATCAACTTGCCTAAACACTTTCCCTATTGCCCAGGGTCTGGCAATAGCTGGCTAGCCCAATTTCACAGGCAGGACCTGGAGAACCTTTCCCTGGGCAAGCTTTCCAAGTTTACCCTGAAGGGGTTCCAGCTTTGATAGCCCAAATTGCAAGTCAAAGTGACTTGATTACATTTAGTGCAAAAAACACCTGGATCTGTTGGCACTTCCCAACCAGCCAGGCCGGGCTTGCAGAGCAAGGCCTCAACTGGGAGGGATTCCCTAAAATATCCTACATTAGGCTTCTAACAATCCCCCAATTTGAAAGTTTCTTAAAATGATACATTTTCTTGCAGATAAACTTCACAAATTATGTCTTACATTGCTCACCAATTTCCATCATAATCATTCATGGGTTTTATCTTGTCTCTATAACAAAATAATTTTATTATTTAAATTGACATATTAGAACAGAAAATTTAAACTTTAATTTCATTACACATTAGTGGTTCATTCAAAAGCAACATCATCTAAAATTGAAACAACACTTAACAGAATTAAGTCTGCAAGACAGCTTAAACTTATCAAATATAAATTAAACTTCACATAAAACTTAACACAATTAACTCTCAGCATTTATACATATAGAATTTACTTACTACAAAGTAATGACTCACTTACAGACCTAAGTTAAAATCTAAAATGGCCTAGGAAAGCTAGAATAACATTCCTTATCTTACTTGCTGCAGCACTTTCCACACACCCACATGCCACACAGACAAAAGCGCCGTTAAGGTCCACCGTGGCCAAAAGGTACCTTCAATTCAGCAAGGTAGACACTTCGGATCTTTGCATCTCTTAAGTGTGGTACCCTGCTTAAGACCTAAATTTTAAGAAAACTAGATTCCAAAGTTAGAGTTGTTGCTTTAATGAGTTTCAGGTACGACCAACTCTAAGTCACTGACTTCACTGTTACCAATAAACAACTGAAAACGTCACAGCAGGTTAAACATCAATGACAATATGCAGCTCCTTTTTCTTCTTTTTTCTTTTTCTTTCTTTTTTTCTTTCTTTTTTTTTTTATTGCAAATCACGGAGTGTAATTAAATAGCAGGCAAACATGCAGCTCTAGCAATTTACATCATTTAGTTTTGAGGATAGCTATGTAGCTATAGGCATTCTTGAAAATCTGTGTTATTGTCAGTACCTTTCCATATTAGTTTACCAGGTTATGTTTTTCAAAGTGCACCTACTCAGAAAATTAAAAATTGTATTTAAACATGCTCAGTCAGAGATGGTAGGACAGCTTCTAGTATTGTTCATTACAATAGATCTTAAGATATAAATACTTAAGGATATAATTATATAATACTGCCCATATTTTTGCACATGTAACTTTGTGAGTCAGTGGTGAGGATAAGACCGAGGCATGCACCTAAGCAGCCACAGTCACAGCCCTCACTGACCTCAAAGGAATGAGCTACTGCATACCACACTGTTCCCTTTCTCCACAGAACAGAGGGCATCAGAAACTCAGAGAGCACAACACTCATGGGCAAATCCCTTCCATGAGATGGTGTCACTTTTAGTCATTTTGTAGTGGTTTAAAATGCTCTCACATGTATTCCATGGAAATATCACCTTCAAATTTTCTGATTAAAGCTGTACAAAGCTAACAGTTAAAACCAGCACTTTTCTGGTTTATGTGTTACAGTAGAGATTCTCGAGTGAATTATATCCAACTCCTGAACAGCTTCCACAGATAACACTCAAGGAGTTAAGTCTAGCATGGCCTTAGGCACTTGATTGTTCCTAGAATTTTTATAAATCATTCAATTATTTTGACATTCAGTTAATTATTATGGCCTACATTTTGTCCAGTTAGTGGTCACCATAAAATATTCCAATATCTACTGAATTTGTCAGGACCTTCTGCATTTCATGCTGAGTAAAATTAAAATGCTCTGAGGGATAACTGAAAATAATGCCAATAATATGCTACTTTCTCAGTCTCTTATGGAATAAGAAAAAGGGCCGTACTCCAGCAACTTAACAGGAGACCGTGTGCTGCCTTAAGTTATTTGCTCTGGCATCCCAAGGACACGCAGCTGGGCTATCAGCCATTTCCCCAAAGCTTCTGTTGGATAGGTGCCAACGATGTTCAGCTCTTGAACCTGGGCTGTGTACAGGAAAATACAAATTTAACCCTAAAGTGTTAAGTGTGATGCTTCATTTTATCAGAGTTGGATAACATTATAACCTCAATTTGCACATCCCAATAAAGCTGATGCAATGTATCTGTATAAAACTGAGCAGAGGAAAAAATTACTCGTTCAAGGTAATCACTGCATGTACATCTATTGAACTTGCCAATCTGAAGTGACTGACTTTTCAACACATTAAGCTAGCCCCTCAATGGCAAATGTCCATGCCATGTACATAAAGAGCAGAGAGGAAGCCTTTACTGGATAACCCAGAGAGAAAGTGAGCTGAGGTCTATCCACAGCAAAAGCTTCAAATAAGGTAAACTCTTGCCATTCATGTACCTAGTTCTGATCTAAGGGACATCAGGATCTCAAGCTTGGAGGAGGCTTTTGAAAACGCTCAGATATCTTTTCCTGGAACTTTGGAAACACTGAAAAACCACAAAGCTGGTCAAGTCTAGCAAGTCTGCTTAAGCTTGAGGGCCTGTTCAGAGAGATGCACCTGCAGCTGAGAACAAAAAAATCCTTGAAAGTTCTCAGGTAACACAAGGAGCAACAACTTTCTTGGATTCAGCTAGAGATAAAGGATCACCAAAGGGAGAAGATTCAGTCAGCCATTAAAGCTCAAGAGCTGGAGAGCTCCGAGCAATTAGAGGACACACTTCTTTCGCCAAGGAATTTACATCAATTTAAAACCAGGCCACACAAGTCACTTCTATGAACGGATGGTGTGAGGTACCAAAGCCATCCATTACATTGGATAAATACACAAAGTTGCGTGCTCTGTTGGCATTTCAGGAATTTTAACTAAGATGCACCCAAGGCAACAAAAGGTACTGCGCTTTAGAGGAAAATCAATTTCATTCGCCTCCGCTCAACTCTCTTATAACAACCAAGTAATTACAACCCTTCCTCTTTTTTGGAAAGCTTTCTATGGGAAAATAGAGACAAATTAAATACAACTCAGTTGCCTACAAAGGTTACGGCTCCGGCCGTGAAACTGCAGAAGGTCCCCTGGCCCTCTAAGTCTCCCCTCCCCCAACTAGTTTTTCTGTGCAGCTTAGGTGTTCTGAGTCTGCAGTTGCTATAAGCCTGCGCCCGCTCTCCCTCGCTGTCCTCCCAAGCCCACACATACACAGTGAGAAGAACAATCAGCGAGTGGGTGCGGCGGGGGGGGGGCGGGGGTGGCAGCGGGCAAAAGGGAGGGGGTGAGAAAGGGAGGGGTGTGCAGTAAACGGTCAGGGGGAAAAAAATATACCAAGGCAGTCTCCGCGCTACTGTGACCTGGGGTGGCTCTGTCTCGGCGCGCTACTTCAGGAATTTTTCCTTTCTCCCTGTCGACGTTGCCATTCCAGTTCTGCAGGGCTGTCATTCTGAGGGAGTAAAATTTCAGCAGTCCAGGGGAAAAGGGAGGGGTTCCACCATCACCCAAAGCGTACTGGCGACTCATCAATCAGCCTTCCGAAATCAGGCAGCTACCAGCTCCTTTAAGTCCCATAATAAAATCCTCTTTTCCATATGTGGAGAATCACTGCTGTCCCTTTTCATCTTTTAGGCGTGTGCTATCCAATTGCTCTCGGACCAGATTGTAGTTAGCCACGCAAGTCGCCTCTGCTGTCGTTTGGAAGTCTGAGTTAGATATCTTAATGGTAGGGAAGTTTGCAGACAGTATCCCAGGGGGGTCTCCGAGACCCATCTTGTTCTCTTCATAGCTTTCTAGACTCAGTCTTCCATGAATGAGGGCAGCATTTGAACCTGATCTCCCCCCGTAAGCCTCTATCCATACCATGAAGTAGGAACCCGATACTGTCCCGCAGATCACAGAAACAAATATCTCACAGTTGCCATTGGCTGCCAGTCCATCTCAAAAGCCACTTAAGTGAATGAAGACAGAGTCTCATTATTTTTTTAGCAGCTCTGAAGTTGAAAACGGACTGCTCTTCTTTGGAAATAGTATGTCCCATTATCCCACGGTCACTCCCTAATCTCCCAAGGCTGATTGATTGGTTCCGGTAGCTGCTTCTTTCTAGCGTAGATATCAACAGTCTTATTCCTATGTGCTTAGATGATATCCCCCATAAACAGTGATAAATTTCCCGTGGCTCACCTTATATTCAGGAGTAGGTTTCAAGTTTCTTATTTCTGGTCTGCGGAACCTTCTCTACCCCCGGGTTTTCCGCTCTCGGCGAAAAACGGAGCGTCGGCCTCCCAGCAGACCCAAGCGTCTCCATCGCAGGGACGCATCGGGCTGTCTCCTGCGAGCGGGCTCCCGAAAATCGGGCGAGTGCTGATCAGATTCTCAGCCAAAACTACAAAACCAGTAGGTGGGCCGCACCAAATCCCTGTTCCAGAGCACACAAAGAGTAGCAGACTACATGCAAACAGAATTCGACATCTAACCTCTGGCCAAAATGACGCTGCAGCACACCAAAAAATAATCAGACAAGACACTATAAACACCACAAGTTACCTATTCTGAGACGGCTCTTTTTATCCACTTTAGTAGACCAGGCTATACGATATTGTGTACATCATAACATATTGGAGTCAGTGAGAGCGTCATTTCCATTCTACTAACAGCATAGGATTAGTAGGTGTTTGGTCAAAAGCGTACAGTAGTAGTATATTAGTTTATAAATATGTAAGAACTCCGCCCCAATTTCCCAATATCAATCTAACAATCTCCTTTCTTATCATCAAAGACAAACCAAGTGACGTGACGTTTATTCTCCCTGCAACGTGTTAAACTTCCTACAGTAATAAAAGCAAAAGTGAATCTGAATCGGGGGGGGGGGCTGGCGACTGCCAGAAAGACCTCGCCAGGTCTATCAAGTAACACTCTTTTAAATACCAATTCTTGTAGGATAGCTAAGCAATGCTAAATATCATAATTCAGACATTTAATGCATATTTCTAATATCTTGTTCTAGTACTTTTTAACTATGATATCGCTTTTCAGTCTGGTTATTTTATGTCGGTCATATTGTGTGTGCACCCTTATTCCAAAATTCGGCCGATGGGTCCTTGTCGATAGAGACGTATTATAACAGGGTCCCACCCTGACCTCCTGCAGATAAGCCCATTGAAGGTGGGTGCTCTCAGCAGACTCATTTGCACAAACGTGGATGTTTACAAGCTCCTCTGACCAGAGTTTTTCTAATCTCATCTCATTCCCATTTGTGTCAAGGTCTGTTGTGATGCTGAGATGGTGATCCTTCTCAAGCATCTTCCTTTCCCTTATCTTATCTTTGGTCAGTGAATTGCAGCCAGACACCCATTAATATCTAATGGTCTCCCTGTGACTTTTTTATGGTTTTGCTATATTGTGCAAAAAAATCCTACATGAAAGAGTTGAAATCACAATCTACAATATTTCAGTTATTGCAATAAAAAGTTTCTATAACTACATCTGAATTACAAAGAAAATTAGAACAGTAATTATTCACAATCATGTTTACATAACTAAAACTTCTTTATGAAGTAAACAACATTTATATCACATGCACAACACATAGCATTCTACCTTTAATCTCTGCAGAACCAAACATACAATATGTATTACTCCCACATAGCACCATCTACATTGAAGCCCAGACAATATAAATATGTTATAACACAAGTAATAAAACCATAGAATTATGAGCACTCAAATGAGTCTTTATATGAGCTTCTCTTAGATCATGAGATTTCAAATGGAGTTCTTTACATATGTAAGTCCAGCAAAAGGCAATTAGGCCAAAACCAAAGAGGCATTATTTAAAAAATACAGTCCACATGTCACCAAATGGGATGAAAGAAACTTATCCAAAGTTATCCTTTGATGCAAATAAGCAGACACTTCTTTATTCGGGGCACCGGGGACATGGGGGATAGCCTCCCCTGGAAACGTGTCCCACTTAAGAAACAAAACCCATCCATTTAATATACTTTTTCTGCTGAATCATGGTTCTTTTACATTCTATGCATACCATGCCCACTCTTAAATTTAACCTTTACATTGACTGGTTCCAATCCATGGCCAGGACCCGGAGGTTATTCTATACCACCTCACGTCATTGCTGGGGATGGGGGAAAGGACTCACTTCTGAGGAGAAGGGATTCTTTTGGGTTGAGCAAGTGTGGCAGTCAGGGTGGCCAGGGTGTGGTAACAGCCACACCGTGTTGGGCTTTGCAGTGAGCATTTTTGCATGTGAATCGCTCTCTTTCATACACTTTTGTTGTTAATATTGTTGCTGTTGTTTGTTTTCTTGTCGCATCGCCATTTCCAGTAAATTGTTCTTGTCTCCACCCATGATCTTTGCCTTTTGTGCCTCCAATTCTCCTTTCTGGATGCCTGTGGGGGCAGGAGAGGGGAATGAGGAGCAAGTGAGCAGTAGTGAGGTTTGGAGAATCTTGGTGGGAGAACTAAATTGGGGAGTACCATTCCTAAACCAGGACAAACATCTAAACAAAATTTGCCAGCTTTAAGTCCCTATGTCACAAAGCAGAAAAACATAATGCTTTAAATTTATTACTGGGATTGACAAAGCACTTAAAAGGAAGTAAGCATCCAGTGCTCATTGACTTGGTGAGATTTCAATCATTTCATGTGACTTGATATATAAAACGGGAAAAATAGTTTGTTGGCCGCCAGCTCTCTTGTGTATGTTTTGAAATGTGTCAATCTCATTCTGCTTCTTCCTTCATCCCTTGCATGAGTCTGTGGCATATGAATGAGAGATGCTCGCTGTATGAGAAATGAATCTGAGTTTATTGCAAAGTTAAACGGTATAGATACTCTTAGCATGAGAAGCTGTTTCTTAGCTGTTCACTTAGCCATTTACAATTTCTCAATAAATCCGTCAGTCTTGACAGTTTGTTATTCTTCTCTCAGGAGAGCAGGAAGCCATTATCTGCTTCAGATTCTGTGTTGGTCAGCATTCCTCTGTTTCCGCTTGGCCTTGGCACATGATGGTGGCGGCAGCTTCCTCTGTAACTCCACTTTTCCCCTTTCTGTTTTTACTGAGGTCATAGATAAAGCTAAGGAAACCATTACTTGGTTTTGTGTGCTTTTAACAGCTCTAACTATGTTGAAAAAGACAAGACAGAGAATTAAAAAGGATATCACTGCCAAACAATTTAGTCTGATGAAAACCCAAAATCATAAATTTATTCCAGAAAACTAGTTTTTCAGATTCAGCCAAGAGAAATAATCTTTTAGGTCTGTTAACATTTTTTGTTCTTCCAGGGTTTGTAAGGATCTGAGTTGATCTTTTAGTTGAGTGTGAAATGACTGAATATCTTCTCATAAAGTTTTATCAAAGGCCCCTTGGAGGTGGTTTTTAACTGTCTCCCAATTCTATTCCATTTCATTCCATGGAAGAGGGGTGACATAAAGAATTATGAATGTGTTCTCAGTCACAGGGAAGGGATAGGCAAGTTTTTGGGGCTTCAACTCTTTTGCCTATCCATAAAAGAGCGCTTCCTAAGGCATCTAATCTGGCCATTATTTCTTGATCAATTTGTTCTTGTGTTTGTAATTATTTTATTATATTAGTTAAAGCTTGTCCAACGGTATGGGCTATTTGAATGGAATTTGTTAAGGTCATGACAGTCACAGAAGCTGTGGTTGATATTATTACAGCAGAAACAATAGCAAAGATTAGCCAACCCAGAAATTTGCAAACTCATTTTTTATTCTGTTGGATTACCTCTTGGACTAGTCTGGATAATTGTGAAAAACCATCTGGCCCTTCCCAAGTCCAAGTCAGATCTACAGGTACTCAAATTTTAGGTCTTCTTTTAAATGGAAGAAGGACAGAATAGTTGTGCATATCCTCATAGGCACACATGATTTAAAAACAAAATAATTAGTGGAAAAAAAATACAACCATTTCTATAATCTATTGAAAAGTTATTAGCTAAAGCAAAAACATATGGGTGTGAAGTACAAGTCATTAGTAACTGGTCCTTCAGCAGCATTGGATTTGCAATTGTGGCAATTCCTATCCAATTTTACCTGGTATATCTTATTGCCAAAAGCAGCTAACAACATTTTCCACAAATGTTTACAAACGAGTGATTGATTATTGTCTAAATAATGTTGAATCAATGGTCCGGCCATCCCACCATCATGCCAAACAATGCTGTGGTTTGCCTTTTGGGATGGGAGAATGGTTGTATTAGTCCCACTTTCTCTAAGGATACCATGTGGTCCCCAGCCAATTATTTTTCCATGTTGTAAGAATTGTTGTTGTGTTCATTGTCCTATGCATGATGTCGATTCCAAACACCGTATATTGGAAATGGATGTAAAACGACATTTGGGGAAATGAAGTAGAGTGGCATCCACAGATTTATTGGAGATAGACAAGATGGCTGGCAATGTAATAGAAGTCAACTTTTTTGTAATCTCTGAGTGTACAAATATTAAATGTAGTTGCGTAGAAAAATTAGCACAAGGTAAAGGTAAAAAGGTACTTGTTTGATTCCTCTCTGTGGGAAAGTTTGTCTCTAGACATGTGGGAAAGGAGGGGGGTTTGCTGGACTTGGGAGTGTTCGCCCCCATTAAATTCATTCAAACCACAATAGGCAGTACATCAGTAACATAACTAGTATTGCTAATATACATGTCTACACATCCTGATCTAGGGGAGGAAGCCAAGTTCCTCCTACCCATTCTGTTCCATTGTTGCTGAGGGGAGGTTTTGGATCCCACCATGTCGGGTCAAACAGTGGTGGTTCAAGAATGTGTGCCCAGTAGATTCTTCCTTCCACCACTTGATGGCAGAATAGCAGTAGAAAGAGGACAAAATTTGCTGTTGTCATTCTTGATTGGGTTTGATGTATTGTGCCAGAAGCCAATACGGCCCTGTAGGTAGAGAAACACACCCATAACCTCTCCCCCAAGCTAACAGTGGAACTGGACCTTTCCACTGACCACTATGTACATCTTTGTATGTAACTTCTGGGTGAACTCCGTCTCCATCAGTAGTCTGGCCTAGGTGTCTCTGATGTGCTGTTAGGTCATCTCTAGTGGAAAGATTCAAAAAATTTAAAACATAGGTTGCTTTGTCATGCTGCTCTTGAGGGAGCATACCAACCAGGTTCCCCCTTTCTTGTTTCTGTGGGATGTTTTTCAATGTATAACGTGCCCTTTCCACTATGGCTTGCCCTGTTGGAGAATGAGCAATACCTGTAATATGTTTGATACCCCAAGTGTGGAAAAATTTGTGTTTTATGAGATGTATATGCAGGTCTGTTATCTGTTTTTATCTGTCGAGGGACCCCCATCATGGTAAAAGCATGTAGACAATGTTGGGTGGCATCTCTCAATTTCTCACTTTTGTGCGCTGTTGCTACTATGAATCCTGAAAAGGTATCAATGGAAACATGGACATGTACATAAAGCTTGGTATGTGTGTTACATCTGTTTGCCAAATGTAATTACGTTACAACCCTCATGGGTTTGTGTCTTAGTTTGAAAGACAGGTGTTTGCCAGTGAAGGTGGAGACCTCCCTTGGAGCAGCGAATATGACCCTCCTTCCTTCTGAATTATTATAACTCTGAAATCACAGGGCTTTCAGGCAAGGATATGGGAAAAATGGAAGAATAGTTTTTTACTAGTTTGTATAACAAGGTAAACAAGCAACAACAGTTTAAACTGAAAAAGTTTAGAATACAACCTGATACCCTGTTGAGCAGGGTGGTGGCTGCAGTCCCGTTGTAGTGATGGATGTGGTCTTGTCGAAGCGGTGATCCTGAATACAGGTCGAGTTTGGAGGTCTAGCAGTGGTTCTCGAGCTCCTCTCCTCTAGGAATCCAGTGGAAGAAGTTTCATAGTGTTCTAGAGCCTCACTTTATATGCCAGTAGGGATACTCAGTTCCTCCTCTCTGGGTGGAACATCTCACAATGGGATGATGTAATTCTATGAGTCATTCCCAGAGACCTTGATGGCCCATTGGCAGAGATAGCCCTCCAAAGGGTGTTCTCAGGGCTGAGTCATGCTGAAGATAAAGACCACTCCCACATCTTAGGGAGATGGTAATAGAATACATACTGTTTTGGTTACACCTTCCATGTAACCTAAGACAGTTTGTACCTAACATTTGTGGCAAAGAGAGAGTCTGTTGGCATTGTGAGCAAGTATTCGCTATGTCTCGTGCTTGTGGCTAAGTTAAATCAAATTGTTTGGCTAGTGCTCAGGCATTCTGATCATAGAAATCATGAGAAGGTCTTGCCTGCTCTAATTGTTGTGGTATAGTAATTGTCATAGCTAAGGCATTTGCTCTCCCATTACCTTCCACTATGGGTCCAGGCAGAGTGGTGTGGGACCTAAGGTGCAGAATGTAATATTCATGAGACCCATGAAGTAAAAGGTTGTACAAAGTGGTTAATAACACAAGAAGGTCTTTGTTAGAGACTTCCTTCAGGAAGGAATGCTCAATTCCCTCAACCATTCCTGTAACATAAAAAGAATCACAATGTTAATGGATTCCTGTGAGAAAAGATGAAATGCCTCTACCACGGCTGCTAGTTTGACTAATTGGGTAGATCCAGGTTGAAAGGTTATAGAATGTTCCCATTGTCCTGTATTGTTTTTCCATAGGGTCACAGCTTTGTGTGATTTTCCTGACCCATCAGTGAAAATAGTTTTTGCATCAGGGATGGACGTCTTTGACTGTAGTCATTGCGGTTGGAAGGGGTGTTTTTTAAAGGATTGTAACAGTGTATGATGAGGCATTGAATGAGCACATTGTTCATTATAATCAGCAAAGGCAATTTGAAATGACGGTGAGTCCCTGAATACATTTTCTAATTTTGTTACAGTAATAGGAAGATGTATTACTTCTGGATCATAACCTGTCAGAATCTGGCATCTGGTTCCGTGGGAGTCTCATGATTGACAAATGGTAAAGAAAAGGGAAATTTACATGCATCATCAGGGTGTAAAGGAATTGTAAAAAAGCAGTATTTTAAGTCAGTTGTTGCTAATTCCCAGTGTTCTGGAATCATTTTAGGGTTAGGTATTCCTGGTTGTAATGGTCCCATAGACGACATCACTGCATCAATTGCCCTGAATCCTGTAAAAGTCTCACTTTCCTGATTTCTTAGCATAACGAAAATAGGTGTATGCCATGGGTGGTGGAAGGGACTATGTTACCCAATTGCAGTTGCTCTTGTATGAGAATTCGGCTTGGTGAATGCTCACCTTTGAGGGCCACTGATCAACCCAAAAAGGCTTATCTGTAAGCCAAGTTAGTTTGAGGAATGGCATTTAATCAGTGGCCCCTATCAAAAATGTGTTGAAATGATCAAGCCCCACTGAGTCGTTAGGTCTCACCTCCTACAAAGTGCCTGGGTTCAGGAGTACATACAGTCACAAGGTGGCAGTCTTGTTCTCTGGACCAATGATCTGCAGTTCTTTTGCTGATTGTCACGCTATTTGATGTCCACAACACCTGGAATGATCACAGTTGAAGGTGCCAGAGGCCACTTGGGAGGCCACTCCTTTTGTGCTATAATGGATATATCAGTTCCAGTATCAATCAGTCCTGTAAAAGGCTTAGAGCCCATTTGGCAAGTGAGTAATGGCTGTTGTACCCCTCTCTTTTGACCAAAATATTTGCAGGTACCTGCGCTCCCAAATCTCCTGCATTTCATTGTTGTTGTAAGATCGGTGCTGAAGAGAGAATGCTGCAGTGTATTAATTGTGCCAATTGGCTTCCCTGTGCCACTGTACAGGGAGGATTGGGCGTCCAAGCCATGATTTTAATTCCCCCTTTATACTCAGTATCAATGATTCCTGGTATTATAAATAGTCCTGTTCAGGTGGTAGAAGAGGGACTTAATAATAAAGCGTGAATTTGAAATGGTACTGGACTAAAAACCGCAGTGGGTAACAGATGAACAGAGGCATCATTTAAGACTGTGGTAGAGCTAACGGCCAGGTCCAAGCAGGCACCCCCAGAGGCATCCCTTGCAAGATTTGTGCTTGTATTGGCGTCTGATTGAGTGGGATCCTATTGGATTGGGGGACACAGGACCTTGCACCCCCTTTTGAGTTTCCCTGCTTCAGTTTGTAATATTTCTTCTGCACTAGGAGCAGCTGCTGCCATAGCATGTACTGGGGCTAGAGGAGGATGCAAATCTGATTCTTGTTCAGGATCAATTGGACCAGGATCAAAGGGATCCTTTCTGAATCATTCTTCTCAGGTGAAGTCTCATTAACAAAAACAACAGTATCTGACAGAGGTGCATGTGGGGCATCTTCAAGAATGCCATCTGCTTCCTTAAATTGTTGCAGAGCAGAATATATCACACGCCATGTAATAATATAATTGGGGTGAATATCAAGATGAGTAACCTGACGCGTTTGTAGGCATTTGCCAACCTTTTGCCAATGAGCAAGGTCATAGGAACCATCTGATGGATACCAGGGACAAAATTGTCTGACCCATATAAGTAGCTGTATAAGTCTTTGGGGTCGGATTTTATATCCTTGTTCCTTGGTAATACATAAGAAACAGTCTTTATGCAGTTTTTGGGATTTTGTTGCACTTTGCCCCATTATAAGAAATGCTTCCTGAAAGGCTAACCTGTTCTATAGCCAGCGATGAAAGGAGCTCCTCAGTGATCAGTTGAACACATCCACAGTCGGTTCGGTTGGAATACGTCACCAGACTGGGTCACCTCAGCAGTAATGAAGTCCCTGTTCGGGTGCCAATTCTGGCATATGAATGAGAGATGCTGTATGCGAAATGAATCTGAGTTTATGGCAAAGTTAAACAGTATATATACTCTTAGCGTGAGAAGCTGTTTCTTAGCTGTTCATGGCAACAGCTTCCTCTGTAACTCTATATGAGTCTCTCCTGTAGTCTTGTCCAGTTTTTTGCCCCAGCATTTTTACAATAGTGGTATTTTTAATCTGTTCAGTGTCCCCCTCACTATTAGTACATGTTGTCTTTCTAAATCTCTTTCCCTGTATTTTCTGTTTCTGTTGTTTCTAAATTCTGTTGCTAGCTTCTAATATATCCTGTAAGTTTCTATACTTTCTGTCATCTTCTGAACTGCTTTGTCATTCTTAGCAACACTTTTGAAGTTTTCTATCCACTGCTAGTACACTGCAAGAATACATCTGATAGATGTGCATTTGCTAGAAGGGATGAGAGGAGTGTCTAAGAAAGTAAGTTTCCTGAAAGTTTGGAGTTGATTTGAACCTCTTGGTAGCTAGGCAAATGCATTCCATTCTTTCCCCTTACTACTGGATGCACCAATGGTTGTATGTTCATATTGCTTTTTAACTAATTTTTGGACTTCTATCTGTACTAAAGTCAAGAGCGCAACTTATAAAAATACATTATTCACTTCCCACATACATTGCTGGGTGACTTACCCACTTATTTGCCACTAAACCGCTTCCATTTATGGCTTCAAAGATGCTGTTCACAGCATGAGACAGATGTAAACCAAGAGCACAGTGTGGATAGACTGAAATAATAGCTGGGTGAGATAAGAACTTTTTCTATATATAAACACTACAGACCTAAACCCAAATAGAAACAAATTGCTAGTCAAGTTTGATTATATCATGGTTTTTCAAAGTCTAAAGGTAAGATAAGCAACAGTTTTGCCAAAAAGATACAGTTGTTTGAAGTAGCATTTCACATTTGTGTTACAGCTTGCATAATTTGGGCTATAACTAGAGTTTGTGAAGACTCATCACCATAGGAAACATTTAGAATGTAACTGGAAAACTTCCCATAACCTTGCTAAGAAACTTCACCACACTAGCTCATTAGATAGAAGAGTTATGGCATTGTGTACCTCCAAACAAAGGTTTTCTACTTGTTACACAAGCACTGAGGATATTAGTTTAGCTTTCCCTGACTGTGTTTTATTAAATTTTGGATAATTAAATATAATTCTCCCTCAAGTTCCTACCCCACTTTATCTATGACAGTCAGTATTTAATGCATCGTTTTTAGTTATACATACATGGTTATCCTATCATGCAATAGACATACTAAACATAAAAGGAAGGTCCAAACAAAGACATGGAATTTGCTGTGTAATGGTGCTTCCTGTAGAAAAACTGAAGATTAAGCAGTTGAACTAGGGAAATTCAGAAAGGCAAGTGAGATTGCATTAAATAGTATACAGGATGCATTTCTTTCAAGATTTTTTTATGCAGTACTGAATATGCTTTTTATATCTTTATAATTTTTAACCCCATTTCCCATTTAGAAGTTTTGCCCCAGTAAAATGGGTTCTTCCCAGGTAGAAAGGGACCTGGGAGTACTGGTCGACAACTGACTGAACATGAGCCAGCAGTGTGCCCAGGTGCCCAAAAAGGCCCATGGCATCCTGGCCTGTATTAGGAATAGTGTGGCCAGCAAGACCGGGGAAGTCATTCTTCCCCTGTATTTGGCACTGGTGAGGCCACACCTTGAGTGCTATGTCGTTCTGGGCCCCTCAATTTAAGAAGGACATTGTGCTTGATGTGTCCAAGGAGGAGCAACAAGGCTGGTGGAGGCTTTGAAATCAAGCCCTATGAAAGATGGAGCTGAGAGCTGGAAGGCGGTAGGTTGTAGCCTGGAAAAAAGGAATGCAGAGTGTTGCCTTATTATCACTCTCTACAACTACCTGAAAGGGTTCTGTAGTTCAAGTGTGAGAGCAGTATCTCTTTCTCCAGGCAGCACAACTAGCCAGAACAGAGGACACAGTCTTAATCTGTGCCAAGGGAAGTTTAGGTTAGATATTAGAAAAAAATTCTTCACTGAAAGGGTGATCATACACTAGAATTGTCTGCCCAGGGAGGTGGTGCAGACACTGTCCCTGGACGTGTTTATAAAAAAGACTGGACGTGACACTCAGTCCCATGGTTTAGTTGATGAGGAGGTGTTAGGCCATAGGCTGGACTTGATGACCTTGAAGGTCTCTTCTAGCCTAGTTCATTCTGTGTGATTTTGTGTGTGAAAAATTTGCACAACTGTTTTTGGTTTGCTGACTTCAGTTTTTTAGCTGCCTCCTAAGTTTGGTTTTGAGCGATATAGAAATTATAAGTTGAGAGAAGTAATTAGGTAGTATTTGGATTGGATAAGAATAAAAAGAACACAGTGCATCTTTCTTCTACACTGTCTCAGGTTAGAGACAAGTTTAGGAGAAAACGCTCTGGAATGAAAATGTTCCTCCAAAACAAAGGGTCCCACCACCTCTAAAGGACAGGGTATCCGCTCCCCCCTCTCCTCACCCTGTGTATACGAAGGAATGTTTGTGGAGGAAAGCGAAAAAAAAACTATTTTAACAAACAAGTGCACCGCAGTGCACAGGAAAAAGAGTGATAACTTAGCACACACACAGCATATATATATATATTATTATTTATATATATATATTATATTATATATATATATATATATATATATATATCCTTTTGGTCTCCTTACTGCAAAGGAAGCTGTGGGATTTTTTAGAGTCTTTTGCTGGCTCAGCTTCTCCCGAGGTCTGGAGGCCAGGATGCGGTGTCCCCACAGCCTCCCTGTCGGTTCCACAGCTCCCCACCGATGAGGTTGGTGTCTTGGACTCCAAGCTAAGCCTGAATAGTTCCAGAAAGAAAAAACCAGAGTAGGTCCAGAAGATTGCTAATTTTTGCAGTCCAGGGGAAAGTCTCTCACCATTAGCTAACAAGAAACAGCTGGCTAGCAAGAATTTGTTCAGGGTAACTCCTCTGCGCTGCAAACCAGCTACTGGGAGAGAGTCTTGATGAAAAAAACACTCCCACTGGAGTTCCCTGGCTTTTTTTTTTTTTCCCCCACCCCCCCCCTTGATCCAGTCTGTCTCGTTTGAGACAATGTTTTCAGAGTATAAAAACGTTCGCAGAGAAACATTTCCTTGAAATGAAAATAAATTTTGAAATTTTTTCCCCAGCCACAAGAAATAGATTCTGGGTCAAAAATAAAAAAGTGAAGAGAAAAAATAAAGAGTAATTTTAATTTACACAGTGCCAAGACACAGATAAAAAGTAACGGATAAAAGAAAAACCCGCCACGCGGCGCGGACAAATGCGCAGCTCCCGTCTTCGGGAAAAAGAAACAAAAAGAAAAACAAAACCGCGTGGCCGTTTCCGTAACAGTGGCAAAAGAAAAAAAAACCAAAAAAAAACCAAAACTTGTACACAGTCTTTTCTCCTGTGGACGGGTCAGAGGACTCGGCTGTGTTTCTGCTGCCAGCCCGGTTTCGCCTTCCACAATTCCTGACCAGGATGAAAGCGCGTGCGCTTTTCTCCCGACTGAGAGGAGGATCGCACGGAGAGGCAGACGGGGGGTCGAGGAGAGCTGCCGAAGCTACCAGCCGAAACTGTAACATGTAACTGCACTCTCGCGAGAGAAGGACTCCCACGGAGAGAAGGCTGAGCCAGAGCGGAGCTGGAAAAAGCCCGGATGTCGTGGCAGCGCTGGCTTTTTAAACCCCCGCGCTGCCTTTCCAGCAGCCACGCGGCTTTCTTCTGGGTTACACTTTAAAGATACAGAACATCTTTTGTGCGTATATGCCAACAGAAAAGGAATACAGAAAAAACTTGGCACCAAAAAATCAACCCAAGACACATTTTTACAGCTACAGGACCCATTTCTGGGCATAAAGCAGAATGATAGGGGAATACAGTATTATTCATAAAATCACCCCTAATACATACATCTACAATCTTAGCTTTACTACATTTGGCTGTACTTGGGGATGTGCATCCTCCAAAAGCCTATGGTGCCTAGGAAAGCTTGTGTTTCCTTCTTGTTTGTTGGGGGAGACATCAGTTGTGATTTCATTATGACAACCTCAGAGGCAATCGTTCCGCCTTCCGTCTTGCCACTTCACTCCCAGGAACTGGATCTCTCAAGCAAATCCCTTGATGTTGCTGTTTTTGATGGCGAAGCTGGCTTCCAGGAGAATCTTGATGATTTTCTCTCCTTTCTCAAATACTTCCATTGCCGTTCCCCCCCCCCCCCCCCCCCCCCCCCCCCCCCCCATGATGTCATCATTGTACTGAAGATGTTTGGAGCCTTCATCCTTTCTAGTCAGTGGATAAGTCCATGGCAGATGGTGGGACTGTGTGTCCACCCCTGGGGCAGCCGGTTCCAGGTGTACTGCACTCCCCTCCAGGTGAAAGCAAACTGAGGCCTGCACTCTGCTGCCAGAAGAATGGAGAAAAATGCATTGGCAATGTCAATTGTAGCATACCACTTCACTGCTTTGGACTCCAGCTTGTACTGGAGCTCCAGCATGTCTGGTACAGCAGCACTCAGCAGTGGAGTCACTTCATTCAAGGCATGACAGTCCACAGTCAATCTCCATTCTCCTTCAGATTTGCACACAGGCCAGATGGGGCTGTTGAAGTGTGAGTGGGCCTTGCTGACCACCCCTTGGCTCTCCAGCTCATGGATCATCTTGTGGATGGGAATCACAACATCTCAATTTGTCTGGTACTGCCAGCGGTGCACTGTCAAGGTGGCAATTGGTACATGTTGCTCCTCCCTCTTCAGAAGTTCTACTGCAGATGGGTTCTCTGATAGTCCAGGCAAGGTGTTCAATTGCTTCATGCCCTCTGTCTCCACAGCAGCTATCCCAAATGCCCACCTGAGTCCCTTTGGGTCTTTGAAATACCCTCTCTGGAGGAAATCTATTCCCAGAATACACGGGGCCTCTGGGCCAATCACAATTGAATGTTTCTTCCATTCATTTCCAGTCATGCTCACCTCAGCCTCCAACAGGGTCAACTCCTGCGATCCCCTGTCACCCCAGCAACAGAAACAGGTTCTGCCACCACATGTCTCGATGGGATTACCATGCACTGTGCACTAGTGTCAACCAAGGCCTTGTATTTTTGTGGTCTTACTTTAGACTAAGATTAGATAATTCTGGAAACTGGCAAACATGCCTCAACTTTTTGCAAATGGTTAAGAGGCTCAGATGCAAACATCCACAGAGGTTCTGAAAATGCAACCAGTACTTTACATTTACCTTTGCTCACAGCTTGTGTTACTATAGTGGAAATTGATTCCATTTACTGTACTGGGTGTTCCCAAAGAGGATGCTTGTCTCTGTCTGGCAACTCTGGTGTAGGAAAAAATCCTGTTACAACTACTTTGACATTTTGCTTATGAGGAATTTGGAGACAATAAAGTTATATGTATTTTTCAAAAGTGCATTTTAAAAAACCCTGCCTTTCAAAGCTTATTGTTTTCTTGCTGCTTGTTTTGGGTAATCTCACCAGTCAGTACTTGGCAGTACTTGGCAGTATTTGGCAAAAATAAAACTAACAGAATTCCCTCACCAAACCCCAACAGTAACTCAGTAAGGGTAACTTCATCCAATTTCAGAAGAAACAGGCCCCAAAGAATAGAAATATAATAAATGGAATTAACCAAAGTTTATGACTAAGGCTACTTAATTAGATTATTTTGTGTTTTTTTAACTTGAACTGTCAGTGTATATGTATGACAGATAGTTGTAGAGAGCAATAAGGTCTCCCCTGAGTCTTATTTTCTATAGATTAAAAAACCCCAGTTCCCTCAGCTGCTTCTCATAAGACTTGTACTCTAGGTCCTTCAGTTGGCCTTGGCCCATCCATCCAGTCTGTCCAGATCCCTCTGTAGACCCTTTCTACCCTCAAGCAGATCAACACTCCCACCCAATTTGGTGTCATCTGCAAACATACTGAGGGTGCACCCAATCCCCTCATCCAGAACACTGATAAAGATATTAAACAAGACTGGTCCCAGTACTGAGCCCTGGGCAACACCACTTGTGACCAACTTCCAACTGGGTTTAACTCCATTCACCACAACTCTTTGAGTCTAGTCTCTCAGCCAATTTCTTATTCAGTGAAGAGTATACCCGTTCAAGCCATGAACAGCCAGTTTCTCCAAGTCAATGATGTGAGCAGTGATGTCAAAGGGTTTACTAAAATCTAGGTACATAACATTCACAGCCTTAGTGTTCTCAGGTGCTTCCATGGTTTCAAATGCATTGACAACCCTTGCGTCTTTGCTGCTGCATGGATCTCCATCCCCCACCTCCACTGAAATGGCTATGGTTCTGTGCACATTAATACAGGGACATTTCAAATGTGCTCCAGTGTATTCAACGTATAGTGGAGCAGACTGAAGGACCTTGCTAGCACACTGTCCCTCAAACATTGGCATGCTGATTCCAGGTTTATCTCTAGCAAGCCTGGTTTTATCCCTTTCCCTCTTCAAATCTAGTTTAAAGCTCTTACAATGAGCCCTGATAACTCTTGCATAAATATCCTTTCTCTGTTTTGAGAAAGATGTATCCCATTTGACACTAGCAGGCCTGGAGTCATGTGGGCCGACCTGTGATCAAAATCCCAAAATTCTGCTTGTGACATCAGTCACAGAGCCAGGTATTGATCAGCTGGCTTTTCCTCTTTCTTTTCTCATCATTCCCTGAAACTGGAAGGACAAAGGAAAACATAGAACCTTTTGTTCCCCACAAAAGAGAGTCTGCTATGACAATAACCTGCCTTTTTTTCTTTATGGAAGTGGTTTGGATATGGCACACAGGCCGATTTAACTTTACCTCCAACATAAAAGGACCATCATCCTCATTGTCATTTTGTTCCACTTGCAGACCCTCATGTCTATTGTACAAGCACACCTGGGAAGGTGAGGTAGTCACAGAGGAGATGCTCCTGCTGCGTCAGGCAGGAACTTGTTGCCACCACCCTCATCCCTTAATTCACTGCATTCTGCCAGGTGGAGAGAGCATATAGGGAATCCTCCAAATCATGTGTCCTGTGTGCCAGACAAGACTATCCCAGAGAAGGTAGGGTGCAGTTCCAGTAGTTGATCTCTTTAGACTCCCCGATACTGCTTAACCTACTTACCACCTCCCTGTAATCTCCTGAACAAACTTTCTGTTAAATGGTAAACTTAATTGCTTGGGTTTCTCCCTTCTCTCTTCCCCTGTACTCCCATTCTCCTCATATAGATTAAGAAAAGGTCTAATTGCTGACTGTGTTATAACAAGTAATTTTCACTAGTTTTAGATTAACCCTTTTATTAGTGTGAATAATCATCTCTATCTCAACAAATTTATTTTTTGTTTAGAGATTTTTTGGAGGCTTTCTAGTGTGATGCCAGTCACATTCCTTCTCCTAAGCAGTACATTTCAGGGGCAGTATATCCCTCAAGAATTTTTCCTGTGTTCATAAGGACTTCCATCAGGATTTCTTCTAAGCCTGGGGTTTATTAACATGCCAGTGAATGTTAATTTAGTATCTCCCTCCACCAGATTCCCTGAGTTTGGTAAGAGGTACTGGGCAGTATTCCTGAATGAAACAATCGTATTCTTGGCCTTGGAAAGGAAAAGGAGTCTTAGAAATAGATGAAGGCTATAGCTATCTACCTTTGCCTATCCCTTAGTGCCTTTTCTTGATTAATTGGACTATATACTTGTTGGAGGTTAGGATTGCTCCCTTTGTTTTCTTTCTCTCAGGGAATTTTGTCCCATCTGTTGCTAATAATAATAATGATCGATACTTAAGAGAGACAAAGTGGCCAAGCTCGGGAAGGGTGCAGCTGGCTACTCCCTTATCTAGAAGGTTTCTCTTGGAAGGGCAGAGATACCATGAGATTTTGGCTGGGGGAGGGGTGGGCAAGCAGCTCCTTAGATATCGCTCTGCTCCCAAGCATCAGAGGGGGGAAAGTGCGGTCGTGTGGAGAGGATCTGCCACACTGCGGGTTCGTCTCTTACTTCCTACCGTGATGCTTCTCATAAGAGCGGCCATTGAACTGAGACCTTATTAGATCCTACTCCTGGAAGCACCCACCATACTCGTGGTCTCAGGGGAAAACCCAGGACCCCAAGCCCCTCCCCTCTGAAGGAGCCTCTCCTGGTTCGGGAGCCGGTCTGCTGCTACCAGCCCACCGTTTTTCTGCCACTGCCCCAGGTTTTTTGCTGTACTGTGACCCTGCGCCTCCCTGCCTGCTGACCACACCAGGGAATCTGCCACAGCAGTGGAGTTTCTGCTGCCTCTTGCTTGCTACCCCAGGGCTGCCTGCCTCTGCTGTTCCAGCTTGCTGCTCCGAGGTTCCTGCGGCAGGCCATTTCGCCATCCAGCCTGCCCACCATTACCGGTGAGGGAAATGCAGTTGAACCCGTGCCACGCACCACGCAGCGTGGGAATCATCGCACCTGCCCTTCCCAGGCAGGAGCCCAACAGCGTCCCTGCCGGCTGTGACCATAACTACACCAAAGGGAAGGGTTTGACAGCCCAGAGAGGCTGTTACTGGGTTTTCTGGTTTTGTTTTGTTGTTGCTACAGTTGTTGTTGTTTACTTGTTATAAATATAGTAAAGAATTGTTATTCCTTTTCCCATATCTTTGCCTGAAATCCCTTAATTTCAAAGTTCTAATAATTCCGAGGAAAGAGGGGTGTCGTGGGTTTAAAAGCCTGAAATTCACTTCCCGGCCAACGCACCAAAATGTCGTGGTTTGAACTGTGCCCACGACGTTTCTCCTTTCCCCCCCACCGGAGAGGGGAAGGGAGAGCGAAACCAATTAACGAATATTTATGGTTTGAGATAAACATAATGGAAGAAAATAACCTATGTACTCCACAAAGAGTCAGACAGGCTGCATAACTTAAGTTGCAAGATAGTTTATTACTAAAACTACAAAGAAGTATTACGGACTGGGTGAAAAAAAAGATAGGGATATTTACAAAGAGAAGAAAAAATAAAATGGACATTTTAAGACACCTGTTACACTTTCCCAGGGACCCATCTCTTCTTCCAATCCCCCCATCTCCACCCCTCCATGTTGTCCCTCACACACAGGGGGGCAGGAGAATGAAAGTTTAACACAGATCAAAACACTCAGCTGTTGTCCAAGCGTTTAGAGATACAACATTCTTACAGCTCCAGCTGTGGGATGTGTCCTTTCTGAGAAAGTCAGTGCAAAACTGTAATAGCAGAAAGGAACTTTTTACCTCAGGAGAAAAGAAAGAAATGTCCTTCATAGCCATGTTGTTTTTTTTCAGCGACGTGAGTCCGATTATCACAAACCTCCTGCAGAACACCAAAACAGCTTCTTCTACATCAAAACTTCGTGGGGGAGCAAACCTCTTCTCTATTTCTTGGCTTCATAATCAAAACAGTCCAGTCCTAAAAGGCCAGGGTTTTTCTCTCACAGCAAGGTCGCTTACTTCTCTATACAGGTCTCTCTCAATATGAGGAAAAGTCCTTTTCAAGAACAACTATCTCCTCCAGTTGTCGAGAACCACAGCAAGGCACAGCTTCTCTTACTGTCTACTGATCTTTAGATGTCTCATTTTCTTCTTACATCTCCTCACCTCTCTGTTTTTTTCCAGTGCAAATACTAAAATACATGCTATCATTAACCTAAACATGGCGGCCGCACTATCTTGTTATGAATTCCTTCTTAAATACAACAAAATACGTCAATAACAAGAGGTGTAACTATCCTGTGTAATTGGCCCAGGCCTGATGGTCAGCCTGTCCATCAACCTCAGAACCAATGATGGGTTGGCTCTGAAAACACAGGAGTGGGGCAGGGCTCTCTTTGCTGGAGAAGAAGAAGAAGGAGACACCCCTAGGACTTCTCACAGCAGCCATCTTTGTGGTTTCTTGATCCCCATCCCCCACCACCAAAAATTGGACCAAGCAAAACCATGACAAGGGGTCATATTCTCCATTCCAAAGGAGGTTCCCTCCTTCCTTGGTAGACATCTTTCTTTCAAACCAAGACAATACTAAATTGAGTTGAGAGTTTCAGAAATTCATAGAATCATAGAATGCTTTGGATTGGAAGACACATTTAATGATCATCTGGTTCCACTACCCTGGGAGCTGGGTATCCTGAGGACAACTGGTTTTGGTATTAAAGGCTGAGGCAAAGAAGACATTAAGTACCTCTGCCTTTTCCTTATCCCCTGACACTATGCTATTCTCTGCATCCAGCAAAGAATGGAGACTCTCCTTAGCCATCAAGATGGTATCCCTTCCCTGAAGTGTATCAACTACACCATTCAACATGGTGCCATCTGCAAACTTGCTGAGAGTGCACTCAATCCCACTATGTCATTAATAAAGGTATTGAACACTAAAGGTCCCAATATGGACCCCTGAGGGACACCACTTATTACAGATCTTCATTTGGACATTGACCCATTGCCCTTTGTGAAACCATGTTGGCTCTCTCTAATCACCTGTCTTCCATGTTTTTTGACACATCTTCCAGGATGATCTCTTCCATGATCTTCCTGGGCACAGAGATGAGGCTGACTAATTGACAGTTCATCTGATTGAATTAATTCTGAGAAAAGGCTAATATATCATGTGACTATTTCCAACCGAAATGTGTCCTCAAAGATACTGAAAAATAGTAATTCATGGATGGAGGTGCGTGTTTGTTTGAAGTGCCTGCCCCATGTTTGTTTATGTTGAAAATATTTCAAAAGTTCATTTATTGAAAGTAAATTCAGGTATGTTTTGATGGTCAGTCTTCATTAGGTGGCATAATTTTGGGATTTTAATTAAAGCTGAATGTTGAATTACAAAGTTATGGTGAATAGAGTTATATTAACCATATTCCTTAAGAGTGTTATTGGTTAAAACTACTCTTGTTTTGATACCAAAATCGGTCAGATAGAAACTTGGTAACACAGTTTTGAGTATTAGAAAGCAGGCATTCTTTACTGCAGCACTGGGCACTTGGAGGATCCTTCTTCTAATTGAGCATGTTGAGCATCAGGTAAACAGAGTTTTTATAATACACACTGATTACATATTCATTAGCTATCCCCACTTACTTGATGTATATGTATTACTTTATTTTACATAGTTGCACCCCTAATTGAAAGTCCTTATATGGTCTTTATGGTCTTCTTTGGTGGTCTTCAACATCCAGTGTCCTAATTTTTAGGTGGCCATTCCTTGACCCCAGCTCTTGAGTAAGCGCAACACTGTTGTTTTGCATGACTCCTGCTTTGTCAGCTTTATCTACTTCTCCAAGGCTACATTGTTCCCTTTATTTGGTAAGAGTAAAATGTTGTTCTGTTCTACTGTCCTCATCAGTTTGTTTATTAAGTTTAGGAGTCTTGTCACTTCTTTGTCTGATTTCTAGATGAGAAAAATATGGGAAAATGCAAAGCTAATTAAGTCTATTCCCATTATCACATTTTTTAAGTTTTTTTTTTTTTTCAATATGGTCAAATGGCTCCTTTGAAAGTCTTTCAAGGGTATTATTAACACCTTCATAGCCTGGTAACTTCTTTGAAGTCTGGTCACAGTTTTGGCTCTTGTCACAGGGAATATATAATTCACTAATAAGTGTTCTTTCTCAATGCGACTAGGGAAACAAAAGGTTTTTCTATTTCTGATCAGTTAGTTTGCAGATCACAAGTATACTTTAGCAGTTTTCTCTGATGTTAAATAGTTACTGTTAGCAGCTTGTTCACACACATTACTTTGGTAATGCACCTTCTGCCTGTTGCAATAGCAACCTCAAAACATTACCTCAGCAGCCATTCAAATTTTTTTAACAAAAATACAGTAATTATAGTTATCATTAACTTCTAGATTTGGTCTGTAGTGTAAATTTACTCAGTGCTTTTACAGGGTTTTTTTAAAAAGTACTAATGCATTTTCTGTTGTTTTTTCCTTTGTATAATGCTTAGCTGAATAAGTACATTTGGGTGAGGTTCACAACTACAATGTCTCATCAAATAAGATATTTCTTAGCAGGTGGTAAAAAAAATGATAGTGTCACTGAAACTGTGGGAAAAACAAAAACACTCCAATACATTTTTAATGGTACACAGTCAAGGTATTACTTTATTCTGGCCAGGATGTACAACAGAAATATTCATCCAACACAGCCGGTCTGTAGGAAAATCATTCCATGACACAGGCTTTACAGATTTCCTCCAAACGTTTATACAGTCAAACCCATAGAACTTCATTGGTTAATGTCCCATTGGTTTAAAGTTGGCGTAGTCTTTAGTATTTGTTTCCTAATTGGATCCAGATTTTTTGCTCTGATGCTATTAGTCCTTCTTCTTATTCTTTTCCAACTAGTGCTTCTGACGGCAGGGGTAGTGTCTGGGGTAGATGTTCTGCTGATGCTTGCTGATGCCATAATTTTTGGGTACTTTGGGCTACTTCCCAGTTCGAAATTTAAGTTCAATTCATTGAAGTGGTGCAACATTTCCTAAAAAAAACATTAAAATTTTCCCCAAGGCAAAGGAAACCAAAAATCCCTGATAAAGTTTATAAAATTTTTAACTGCTATATTTTCCAACAGTAGTGCCATGTAGTTCTGCCCTAATTTTTGCACATATAACTGAACCACTCGTAATAATAGTGATTATCTGGTTTTGGACTCCACCTTAATAATGGCCAGGATGTTTCCAATATCTATATGTTAATATAATTAAAAATTGAAGTTAATAAACTAATAAAGCATCTATTTTTGACAATTGTTCACAACACTTTTTTAAAAACTCCATGTTATGAACATTTCCTTGCTTGTTTGAAAGAGTGCATGTGTGTAGCAACTTCTTGTGTATACTGACCGGCAGTTATGTCACAAAATCTGATTGCAGTATTGTGCGAGCATGTATGTAGTGAGCTCTAAGGCTTGCAATTTATTTGGGTTTTTGGGTTTTTTATTTTTTAGTTAGACAGTTATCTAAAATCCCTTATGCGCCTGTTATGTGATTAAAATTTTTATATGTGCACACATCATGGGTAACCCAAAATGCTATTGTATTCCATATCTATCTGCGCCCAAAAATTGTTACTGTCTCTTAAGACCCTGCAGCCTGGAACCCAGCTTTGCCAGGTCCCTTAAGTTGGAGCCCGGAAGCAAGGTGTTCTCTCTCCTGGCAGCATTTGCTGAAGGTAGAGGCTCTGCTTGGAGTGGTTGTTTCGGGCGTGGTTTTTTTTTCTGGGTTCAAAATACCAACTCGAAAACTGTATTTCGCAATCAAAAACTGTTTCGGAGTGAACTTTGCAAGCAATCCCCCATATCCTGGGGCTGGGTCACCTGCATCGGGACCAACAGACCACATTTTCCCCCAACACACCTGCAGCGTGGAGGACAGAGCACCAACACGCAGCGTAGTCCAGTGGGTGGCAGGAGGAAGCAGTAGGTGGCGGCGCTGACCCCACACATGCCGACAAGTGTGCATCTGCCACTAGAACTGCTCCGCAAGCTCCTACCTTCCCGGAAGGGTTTGCTGCCATCCTTTCCCCTTGTATTGCTGACCATGCAGTCACCTGTGAAGGCCACCATCTTGGGGGGAGGGTTAGATGCCATTTTCCCTTTGTCTCCTCACATGTAGTTGCCCATGGCAGGAGCCATCTTGGAAAGGGTATTTCCACCATTTGGGTGTCTCTTTCTTCTCTGGGAGTTTGTGAAATCTAGAAATTTTTGTAATTATGATTTTACAGTTATCTTTTGCCTGTTGCAGTTTGGCTGTTAGTAACTATTTTTCACTTATATTATCTTGTATTCACGTCTTATTGGTGGAAAGGGATTGGTTAAAACAAGGGGAGAGAACTCATTTTAGAGTGTTCCCCTTTAAATTGTCTTAAACCAAGACAGCATGTTTTCTCACATGAGTGCTGTATTTGTCAGTAGTTTGATTAGAACTGCAGTAGATGAGTGCTTTGAAAGCCATGTGAATTGTGTCTTTAAATAAGTATTGTTAGAAAATCCACAGGCACGCAGAGTTTATGTCCAAAAAGGAGACAGAGGAGTCCTGGCAACCTATTCATGAATAAAGGAGAGGTCATGGACATTTCCCATGGGTCTCTCAAATTCATAGAGGACGCAGCCTCCTTTCATCCCAATTTCCCAGCGCAGTTCCTCTCTTTCCCCATTGGCTTGAGGTACTTGAGAGGTACAGGCTCCCGAATCCCTGATGAACCCCCCTTCTATCATACATTGCCCTTTCAATATACATCTTGTGTCTGCTCTTGTATCTATTAACATAGTCTGGGATAAGTCAATCAAAGGAATTCTATGGATAATCTTCCATTGTTTCCTTCTATCTCCCAGTATCACCTTATCTTACCCCAGAGTCAGCCTGTTTGTAAAGACATCCTTCTCATTCCTTAACATTTTTTTTTACTTATTTTATCAATAATTGTTTTATAATTTTTAGTATTATGATTTGATTTTTTGGGGGTTTAATTTTTTTATTTATTTTTGTTTA